>JACCEG010000028.1:413175-428634 GCA_014065205.1 Tuber brumale | reverse complement strand
GCTCACCCCACTCTACGAGGGTGGGGGCGACGCTGACTTCCCCTCCTACAGCACCAAAGACCAGAAATGGTATGGCAACCCTGCTGCCTACGCGGCCAAATTCCCTCGCTCTTGGGAAGCTCAGGCTTTCAGGGATGGAAAGTACCCCCCTGTCTCCGAGTTCCACCCAGCCCCAAAGTCGTCGGCCCAACCCGGCCTCTCCTCCTATGCTCAAGCCGCTTCGTCTGGTCAGAAGAAGAAGGGCAAGCCAAACAAGATCAAAAACGTCCTGACCGCCGCCCAGGTTGCATCTGGTCAGGCTGAGTCTGCCCCATCTAAGGGGCCGCGGGGCCTCCCGGCAGCCGAGAGACGTTTCTTTGCTCCTTGCTCGTCCCCCCTCACTCACCCCCAGGCCGAACTCATAGCAGCATCCTTCCCAGACCTCGCCGCCTGAGTCTTAAGGGAGGCCGGCTGCAACCTCCCCCTATCATTCTCTGCCCGTGTTAACGACAGAGGAGCAGTAATCCTCCTTGCTCTTTCACCCTTTGTCCCCTCTACCTCCTACGCCCCCTATTACGAAGCACTTTCTGCAAAGCTTAATCAGTCCTTCCCTGTCGGAGACTCCCCCTGGCTCCCCTTCCGCCCTGCATCTAACGAGGTGCAACTAGTTGTTTAGTCCCTCCCTATTGCTTACCTCCCTGAGGACGACGGCGACCTCTTCCAGTCCCTGTCGACTACCATACTCAACGTATAAAACCTCCAGATCCTATCCGCCCGCTACCTTAACCCCGACCGCGACTCCCGGATCCTGAAGAAGGCAACCTCGCTTGTAGTAGCTGTGGCCCGGGAGGATGAGACCCCAATGCTGGGCAACTCTTACCTTTTCTCCTCTCGATGCAAGGTCGAGCCGGCATACTCGGCTAATGGCCTCACTCAGTGCCGTAACTGCTGGGAATACGGATACCACTCCGCTAGATGTAAGATTAACCATCCGGTCTGTCCCATCTGCGCCCTCTTCCACAGAAAACAGGCACACAGGTGCCAGAACCCCACCTGCCCGAAGGGCACAAACCTCAGAGCAGTCGCGAACTGCTGCCCAACCTCTCCCCCGCTCTGCGCCGTATGCAAAGGCCCCCACCCAGCCTTCGCTCGAGACTGCCCATCGAGACCTGCGCCCCCTGCTCTCCGTAGGGAACACCCTCTATCGCAGGATGAGGAAAGCATGGACACGACGAACGACTCCGGCGAGGGTCCTTCGACTGGTACACGACCCCTCCTTCCCCCCATCGATTTTGAGACACGCCGTCCTAGGAGGGGTGATGCCCCCCCCGTGTCGTCCCCCCGCAAACGTTTAAAATCCCCCAGGAAGCGCCCTGCCCAACCCCACATGGCAGGCAACTCCCACTCCTATCCCGCTGCCTGAGACGCCGGAAGGCGTGTAATGGTTGGTCACACCTCCCCTGCGCGTTCCGTGCTGGCGACGGGCTCCGATAATTCTATATCCATTCTACAACACAACTGCTTGGGAAGCTGGGATGTGTTCCTCTCCCTATTCAACTCCTTTTCTTTACTGGATCACCCCCCCACTCTTGTTGCTCCCCAAGACCCTCCACTGTACAAGGGCAAGCCCCCTGCGTTTGCAAACTTTAAGTCTTTTCTTCCCCCATGCCCTAACGGTGTCAAGCCCAGAGTGGCCTGTTACCTCAACCTTCCCTCCACCCAACAGTTCTCGGTTCTTGCTGTTTTTTCTGATGCAAGAGACTGGATGGCGATGCATTTCTTTTCTTCAGTTGGTTTTTTTGATTCCTTTGTAACCAAGTTCCGCGTGGTCAACCTCTACAGCACTTGAGACGGCTCCCCCTTCAAAAGGACCGTCACGCATGATGCTGCGTTCCCCCCCACGCCCTTCCCCACGCTGGTCGCGGGTGATTTCAACATCCACTATCCTTCCGCTGACCCAGGTCGCCTCTTCTCGATTCAAGACCTTGGGGCGTCCTCTCCATTCTTCGAAAAGGCTGCTGAAGGAGGTTTCTGCCTTCTGAACATCCCCGGTACCCTAACTTACTTTCCTTTTGATTTGAACCTCCGCCCCTCAGTGATAGACCTGGCATTCGCCAATGGACGAAAACTGACTGGCCCGCCCTCGAGGAGGGCTTAAAAAAGATGAAGTTCCGCCCCCTTCCCCCCCTCCCTACGCCACGAATGCTGTCAATCTGGTTTGACACGACTCTGGACAGGCTGAGGTCCCAACTCAAAAGTCACACCCCAGACAAAAGACCCTCCAGTAGGTCGAAACCATGGTGGACACCCAACCTAACGGCACAGAGATCAGCCTTTCACTCCACCGTCCGGGCAGCCAGCAAGGACCGCCTCCCCTGGTGTAAAGAATCGTGCAGGGTGGCACGCCACCTTTACTTCAAGGCCATCAAGAAGGCCAAGAACGAATACTGGAAGAACTTCCTGCAAACGGCAAACCCCCCGACCCTCTGGACGGCGAAAAGGTTCGCCTTCGGCAAACCGCCTGACAGATTCCCCCCAATTCCGGGGGCAGAAAGCCCCAATGATATCAACAAAGCCCTTCTCGAATACTTCTTCCCTGAGAAGGGGTCCTCTAAACTCCGTAGAATCTCACGAGAGTTTAAAGACGTTCCTGAGCTGTCAGAAGAAGAAGTATCCGCGGCTCTTCGGAAGTCCTCGTCGTCCTCTGCCCCCGGGCCGGACCAGATACCATACTCAGTCTGGAAGAAGGTCCACCTGATTAACCCGAGCATCCTGACATCTGTCTTGGGCCCCCTGGTTAGGTACGGGCACCACCCACCCTCACTGAAAAAGGCCAGCGGCATAGTGCTGGACAAACCTGGTAAACCCTCCTATGACACCCCCGCATCTTTCCGCATAATCGTCCTGCTGGAAACTGTCACGAAAATCCAGAGAGAGTGATGGCAAACCGGCTCTCAGCCCTGGCTCCTTGCCTGGGCCTCCTCTCCCCCAACCAAACTGGCTCTCTACCTGGTCTAAGCATCTTCGACGCAGCGGCTACCCTCTCCCACGAGGTCCAGCTGTTTATGAGCCCCAAGCTCCAGGTCTCGACCCTTTTCCTAGACATTAAAGGGGGCTTCGACAATGTCTCGGCCCCTACACTCTGCGAAAGACTCGCCACTAAGGCGGTCAACCCCTATATGGTTACGTGGATAAGGTCCTTCCTCCACGGCCGCACCTGCCGACTGGTTTTCCAGGGAGCACCGCAGATCTTCTCACCCGTCGCGGTCGGTACCCCCCAGGGCTCTTCGATCTCCCCCCTCCTTTTTGTTATTTACGTCTCCACCCTCCACTTTCCGGTCCCTAGGGGCCTCATCCTATCGTACGTGGACGGCTTCGCGGTTACGGTTGCCTCTTGCTCTTACGGGAGGAATATCCGGAGACTGCATGGAATCACCAGAACCCTCCAGAGGAAAGCCGGCAGGTTAGGTGTGTCCTTCTCGATCCCGAAAACAGAACTCATGCACTGGGAGACCCCCTCCTAGAAATTCCCACCACCCCCAATACCGGTCCTGCTGGACTATTTAGTCTTCCGCCCCTCCAAGCTAGTACGATGGCTCGGCTATTGGTTCTAGCCCTCCTCCACTTCAGGAACCAGAGGCACCACATCCCACTTCGTCAGAAGACTCTCGTCTGGCCCAGGGCGCCTTCGCCACCATCAAAAGATTATCTAGGCCCGGTAAGGGCCTCCCTCCCTTCCTCTGCCACCGCCTGGCAGCATCGTTGATCTCCCCGATCCTCCTCTATGGCGCGGACCTCTTCTCCCCAAGTCTTACCCTCCTCGACCGCTTGTCGGTCTTCTGGAGGAATGTCCTGAGATGGGTCGCGAACTGCTTCTCCTCTACTCCTGGCGGCACCCTTGCTTGTGAGTAGGCTTTGCCCCCCATGCCCCTCCTGATACGTCACCGGCAGAGGCTCGCGGCCATAAGGCAGGTCTGCCTCCCCCCGGAGGCCAATCCCACAACTGCCAGGCTCCATCCCACGTTCCCGACCTCATCCCCCTTCCGGGCCACTGACGACCACCACCACCACACACGAGGCCTGACATCAGTCTATGCTCCTCTCTCATGGAGGACCCCCGTCCCCTCCCCACCTATAAGAAAGCACCTTCCCATTGATGCTATTGCTCATCGGACCCTCCCCGTCATTCCCGCATCCGGCCCGCTGCCGGTGGCTTCCCCCGACCTCCCCCTACCAGAATGCACACCAATAAGAGAAGGCACCCCCTCCTACAGGTCGGTCCAATTGAAAATAAGATCGGCGCTAGCCAAAGACTGGAGAGACCACTTCCCACCGCCCACCACCTACCCCTACCCCGTGTCCCTGATACCCCATCCCTTCATGGGGCTTGGCAGGTTCATGGCGGGAAGGATCCACCAAATGCGATCAGGCAAGAGCTACCTCGCCGCCCACCCATCATGGTTCACGGAACACCCCTCTCCCCTCTGCCCGTTTTGCGACCAGGACGAGGAAGATTTCAACCATGCAATCCTGACCTGCGAGTCCCGCAGGAACCTCGTAAGCACCACCTCCAAGGCCTCACCTCGTTAGATAGGGACAGCCCCCTCTGGTCGAACCCTTCCGCTCTAAACTCCCTCGCCAGGTACATAAACGTCACGGCGACGGGTTTCCCACCGGGTATGCCCCCAGCGGCGTGGGACCAATAACACCCCGCTGGCGCGGACGCGTCTGCTCTTCCGATCCACGGTTTTGCTCCCCCGTGAAAAGGCCATCCTCCCCCTGTTATGGTTTTCTTGGTTCGCTACGAAATTTTACTTTATTTTTAGTCATGAACATGCGCTTTATTGTTTTATTCCCTTAGGGATTTGGGGTCGGCTATCGGACCCGCTTTGGAGGTTTTTATAGTTTGGTGTGAGAGTATTCTTTTGTTACATGCGAGTTTTTGAGATTAAGGTTTTGTTTATGCCATAGCTAGCGCTGCATGCAAGTTCTTGTACCGTAAATCAAGGAATACATGAAGATAAAAAAAAGAAAAAGAAAGAAAAAAGAAAAAAGATAGAGTAGATAGGCCATCCTCCGTCTCCTCTATTTTCCTGGCGCTTGAAATCAACCCTCAATGCTTGGAGTTGACGAACCACCCACCCCCCCTCTCCTCCCACGATGGCCTCAGCCTAGGTGTGGCGGCCATTTTCCTCCTCTCCTCACTGCCCTGTTCTGCTCTATCAGGATGTTCGGGCTTTCCTTCCTCTGGGTGCTGGCACGCCTTTCGCACTGCCCATTCTTGCCCCCTTCCTCGCTTAGCGAGGCCCCTCCATACGGTCGGTGACTGTTTGCTTCCCATGCCTCAAACCCCTGGGAACACGGTTTGCGGTACGCGAGAACACTACAACAGGCCCGCGGATTGATCTCGCATTTTCCCGCGGTTGGCTTAAGCAGTGGTATCCCATCCACTAAGTGACGCGATCTCTCTGAGAACAAGGGACTACATGAGAGACGCGGTAAAACACTGGCCTTCTGCTACGCGGGACCAGCTAGTCAGACACAAACACGATTACCGAGAGTTGACACGGTCGCGTTCGGTTTCCGGCCTGTTCTGGCGCTTGGATCGGATTGCACCCAACTGCTACACCCTTACTTGGCTGGCACCCTACTGCTCCACCGTCTATTGCCGTCCCCCACCGGTGGCCCATTTTCTCGGTTGCGTCGTGTTCCCGGATAACTTCTACGGTGTCTGCTGCCAGCGCGTATACCTGGCGTGGTTGTTGTGGAGTCTTTGCGCTAGTTTTTCTTTTGTTTCTTCTTGAGATATTCAGGGCGTTTACCTTCCTATGTTTTCCTGCTTTCTTCTTAGTTAGGCATCTCCTATTCTCTGAGTTCGCTTGCGAGGGAGGGATGGGTTTTCCTTTAGGGGGCGATGTGTGGTTAGGCCCATACCTGATGGTCCCGAGGATACAGTCGGGACAGTTGGAAGGAGGAATGGGGATTGTTTATGCCATAGCTAGCGCTGCATGCAAGTTCTTGTACCCTAAATAACAAGGAATACATAAAGATAAAAAAAAAAGACAAAAAGAAAAAAAAAGAAAAAGAGATGGAGTCGATAGGCCATCCTCCGTCTCCACTACATCCTCCGTCTCCTTTATTTTCCTCGCGCTTCAAATCAACCCTCAACGCTTGGGATCTCACGAACCATACACCCCCCTCCTCTCCTCCCGCGATGGCTTCGGCACAGGATTAACGGCCATCCACATCACCCCCACTGTCCTCCTCCGCTTTTTTGGACGTAGAGGCTTTCCTTGTTCTGGGTTCCGGTATGCCTTTCGCGGTGCCAATCCCCGCCTCTCTCCTCGCTTAGCGAGGCCCCTCCACACGGTCGGCGACCGTTTGCTTCCCATGCTTCAGACGGCTGGGAACACAGTTTGCAGTACGCGAGAACTCTTCAACAAGCCCTCGGGTCGATCTGGCTCCTCCCCACGGTTGGCTTAAGTGGTGGTATCCCATCTACTAAGTGACACTATCTCTCGCAGAACAAGGAACTACATGAGAGGCATGGTATGATCGCTTGCCTTCTGCCTCCGGGGACCGCCTAGAGAGACACGGACACGATTTCCGACAGTCGACACGGTCGCGTTTGGTTTCCTTCCTGACCTAACTGTTGGATCAGCTTGCACCCTACCGCTACACCCTCGCTTGGCTTGCACCCTACTACTACACTACCTTACCTCGACACCCTTCGGGTGTCTCCAACGCGGTTCCGGTCTGGATGGCACTAGTCCCTGTGCCCTGCCACGGGTTTGGTTTCCCTTGGCCCAGGTTTTTCTCTTCTCGGTTCTCCTTCCACTTTGCTGGATATATCCCTTAGCCGCGGACAGTTTTTCGTCATAGGTGCCACTGATCGGCCGGGTTCAGACCGTTTGTCGTCGCTCTTGCTATGGGGTTGGACTATTGTCGGGAAGTGGGGTGTCTTTTTCTTCTGATGGACTTGGGTGGTTTTCTTTTTACAGTCTTTACCATTCGTGTGTGCTCCAAGTTGCGGGGCGGGAGACTTGTTTCGACTGCACAGGGTGTTGGAGCCGGCGGCACTAGGCGAGACCCTGCTATGTTCAAATCCTAGGGCCTTCGGGCTGGGCACCTGGTCTCCGGTGTTGATGGGCTTCCTGGCGGTTTTTCTTTTGGCTGTTTAGGGCTGGCGTTGGGGGGGAGGTTTTGTGTCTGCCATAGCTAGTGCTGCATGTGGACAGTGTACCTTAAACACAGAATAAAATTGATGATAAAAAAAAAAGAAAAAAGGAAAAAAGAAAAAAGACGCAGTAGATAGGCCATCCTCCATCACCTCTATTTTCCTCACACTTGAAATCAACCCTCAACGTTTGCGGTTCACGAACTATCCACCCCCCCTCTCCTCCGACGATCGCCTTGGCCTAGGAGTGACGGCCATTTCCCTCCTCCCCTCACTGCCCTCTTCTACTTTCTCAAGACGTCAGGACTTTCCTCCCTCTGGGTACCGGCATGCCTTTTAGCGCTGCCCGTTCTCGCCCCCCTCCTCGCTTCGCGAGGCCTTTCCATACGGTCGGCGACCATTCGCTTCCCATGCTTCAGCCGGCTGGGAACACAGTTTGCGGTACATGAGAACTTTTCAATAGGCCCATGGGTCGACCTTGCCTTTTCCTACGGTCGGCTTAAGCGGTGGTATCCCATCCACTAAGAGTCGCTATCTCTCAGAGCACATGGGACTACTTGAGAGACGCGGTAAAATGCTTGTGTTCTGCCACTGGGAACCGCCTGGTCAGATATGAACACGCTTACCGAGAGTTGACATGGTCGCATTCGGTTCCCGCCCTGTTCCAGCGGTTGGATCTGCTTGCACCCTACTGCGACAGCCATACTCGGCTTGCACCGTATTGCTCTACCCTCTTTCACCGTTTCCCACAGGCAGCCCATTTTCTCGATTACGTCGCGTTCCAGGATAACTTCTACCGCTTCTGCTGCCAGCGGGTATACCTGGCATGGTTGTTGTGGGATTTACGGTGTGGCTTTTCTTTTGTCTTTTTGTGTGATGTTCCGCGTGGTTACCTTCCTATGTTTTCCTGCTTGTCCTTACTTAGGGTTCCCCTATTCTCTGAGTTCGCTTGCGAGGTAGGGACTGGTTTCTCTTTGGGGCGAGATGTGTGGTTAGGCCCACACCACAGGGTCATGGAGATATGGTCGGGCCTGGCGGAAGGAGGAAAGGGGATTGTTTATGCCATAGCTAGCGCTGTATGCAAGTTCTTGTACCCTAAATAACAACGAATACATGATGATAAAAAAAATAAAAAAAAAGGTAAAAATCAAAAAGAGAACACGGAGTAGATAGGCTCTTCTCGCTTCGTTCTAAGGTATTTTCTTACATATTGCTTTTTGCTTTTATCAAGATAAAACCTTTACACTCTTTCGGAATTCTTACCTGCGAGACGAAGACTTTACTATAAGAGCAGAGTTGAAGAGCGAGTGTGACAGGCGATAAGGATCAGCGACACGAGAGTCTCTCCCACCTTATCATAGGCATAGGCCTAAGAATTATCGTCGCGAGAGACAATGGAAGTACAGTCTACCCGTTGCAGAGAACCAATACCGGTTAAGGATCGTAACATTATGAAGTGTCACTTGTAGCGATGCTCTGACGATACCAAGATGGACTACACCTTCGAGGACCAATCCTGGGAGCTACCGGAGGTAGCGAGCGAATTACCACGAATGGTTTCACAACTCAGATGAACACCAAGTACGACAACACCAGAAGAACTACTAACATACAAGGAGCCAAGCTCCGAAGAAGAAGAAAACAAAATGATGGAGACACTAGGCCCAGTAGGAGCAGGCGAGGAGCCAGGCCCAGCTCCAGAACTCAGCCAAGAACAAATAGAACAATTACTCCGAATGATGAGACAACACCGACCAAAGGTCAAACAACCAGAGACATTTGTAGGCAACAGACACCAGCTCCGGAACTGCATAGCTCAATTGATGATTTACATCTGTGCTACGCTATGCCAAGAAGCATACGACGCGGAAAAGATCGCCTATGTCTCAAGTCTCCGGCGCGGAGACGTAAGCAGATGGATTACACCATATACGGAAGGCAAGAAACCAACAGGATGGAGAAGCTGAGAAGAGTTCAAGGAAGCAATCAAATAGCAGTTTGGAGAAGTGGACCCAAGGGGTGCGGCTAGGATATACATCATGAATATGGAGCAAGGGTCTCGCTCGATGAGGGAATACTGGAACAAGTTTAGACTTTACCAAACAGAAGGGCTGCTGGATGATGCAATAGCATCGCAATACCGATACGCCGGCATGTCGGAAACACTGCAGGAGGAATTTGAACATCTCGACTCTGAAACCACTACTGTCGACCAATTGGCAGTATGGGAAATTAAGAAGGAAACACAGCTGGCAATCCTGAAGAACGTAAAGAAGGAAAAACACAGTTAGACAAAAGAGACTTCCACCCCAAGGAACACGGATGGAACATTCAGGCCCGCATCACAGACCTTGAAAGGAAGCTTCGAACCTATCATCGACTGCAAGGTGGAAATGAACAAGGCTCAGATGCAATGACCCCTCAACCTATCCAACAAGGAATACAAAAAGCACAGGCAGCAGAATCTCTGCTTGAGGTGAGCGGGAAAAGGAGATCGAATCCGCAAATGCCGGAACAGGCCAGACGATCAACAAAAGCCAGTGACACCCACCCAAGGCAACAACTGGATCAGACAATAGAAGAGAACCAACTGGGAGGAGATGACCACGGGGGAGGACCAATCGGAAAAAGAAGACGGTCCCCAGTAAGAGATGGTCTAGTGGACAAGAAGGTGGGGAAAACTATTGGAAGGATGGATGCGAGCGGAATGAAAAGGATCACCCTGGCAAATTACTATACGCCATTACGGGAAGAAGAAAGAGATGATATCATGATCAAAATGATATTATATGACATGAAAAAGAAAGGCGCTACGATACACGCGATACACAACTCGGGGGCAACAGAAGATTTCTTCGATAAGGAGATTTGTGCAAAATACAGCTACTCTCTTATCCCGACATGAAAGAAAAGACTGGTTTATCTAGCGGACAGAAAGCCCAGTACCATGGGACCCATAACGTATACAGTGCAAGTACCCATGGCCATAGGCAGCCATAGGGAAGAGGCAACCTTCCAGGTAGCGAACCTGAAGAACCACGAGATTGTCCTGGGGATGCCTTGGTTAGGACAACACAACCCCACAATCGATTGGGACAACAACAAGATTACATTCGCTGGCAGACGATGCATAACAGGATGTCTCAACAGTTCACCAGTGGTGCATACGACACCAGAGAGAGAGGCACAAGAGGAGAACCTGAAAGCACTATTAGACCAACTCAGAGAAGAACTGGATTGAAGAATTAGATTCAAGAAGTTGCAAGAGAAGGCGCTGGGACCAACCAAGGATTGCAGACAGGGGGTAGGGCATGACCAGTACACCGACTAAGACAAGACGACCCAAGTAAGGGGTCAAGAGACGATATCAACTGCAATAGCGATAGGAGTACATCATGGTACCTGTGGACGGATCGCACCATGCAGCGGACTAGCGGTCAATAAATGACTCATTACCAACGCAGCGGTCATCTATGCCGATTATACCGGAGAAATCAAGGTGGTCGTAGCCAACCTGGGAGATATCACCCAAGAGATTCGATAAGGAGACCGAATCGCACTGTTGAGCATTGGGAAGATCCACACAGAAGAAGTGCACAAAGTACGAGAACTTCAAGACACCAAAAGAGGAAAGAAGGGCTTTTGCAGCACGGATAGCTCAATGACCAAGAAAGAACAGGCAGCACAGATTCGAGAAATAACGGCCCACGCGTTTGGCAGTTATTATAGGAGAGGAGACCTCACGGGGATCCTCAAATGGAATCCAAGAGAAGAGAAACTGGAATTGGCACAGATCAACATCAGCACCAAACTGGCAATAAAACAAAAGCAACAATGACAAGAGAAAGCGTGGTACAATATAATACCACACGAATACCACCAATTTGGGATCCTATTCCAAGAAACAGAGGCCCACCGATCACCACCAAGAAGACCATGGGTGGACCACGTAATATACATCGAAAAAGACGTGAAAACAAAATCCATGAAGAAGATTCCCTATCAACACCTTTACCTCCTGGGAGAAAAGGAGTTAGAGGAATTACAAGGATATATTGAAGAGAATATGAAGAGGAGGTGGATACAACACTCGTTCGCAGCAGCAGGATCGCGGATCCTGTGTGTTAAAAAGAAAGAAAGAAAAATGACACTATGTGTGGATTACTGAGCCTTGAGCTCATTGACAAAGAAGGAGCGATATCCATTGCCACTAATTGGTGAGGTATTGGATCGATTAAAAACTGCAGAATACTTCACGAAACTGGACATCAAGGATGCCGATCACAATATACGGATAAAGGAAGGAGACGAATGGAAGACGACCTTTGCGACAAGATACGGAATGTACGAATACCTGGTCATGCCATTTGCCCTAACCAACGTACCAGCATCATTCCAATGATGGATCAACCAGGTACTCAACAAATTCCTGGATATATGTTGAATCGTCTGCCTGGACGATGTACTCATATATTCAGAAAACATGGAACAACACAGGAAGGATATTAGCAGCATCATGAATGAAATTCAGAAGTCAGAGATGAAGATCAAGCCATCCAAATACAAATTGAACGAGACGGAAATGGTATACCTGGGATTCATCATCACCAGAAATGGAGTTCAAGTGGACCAAGTCAAAACAGGCGCCATAGGGGACTGGGCAAAACTAAACAACAAAACCGATATCCTATGCTGCATCTGATTCTGCAACTTTTATCGCAGGTTTATTGAAGGGTTTAGCCGAATGGCAAAACCCCTATATAACCTAACCAAGAAAGATATCAAATGTGAATGGGGAGAAAAGGAGCAAAAAGCTTACCACAATATCTGGACGAAACTTGCGACCGCACCAATACTGGTACACTACGACAATCGGAGGAAGTCAACCATCGAAACCGAGTCCTTGAAATATGTCTGCTCCGGAAACCTATCTCAGAAATGTAAACACGGAAAATGGCGCCCAGTGTGGTATCGATCAAAAACAATGACACCGGCAGAATGCAACTACGGCATCGCCAACAAAAAACTATTAGCAATAGTTCAAGCATTTAGGAAATGGAGACGATACACATAGAACAATGACCGCAAGGTCAGAGTTCTAACTGATCATGAAAACCTGGTTCCCTTCATGGCGATAAAGGAACTCAATGACTGGCAAATGCGATGGATGGAAAGCCCGGGCAGATACAACTTCAAAATTGAATATCGAATAGGGAAAGAACGCGGAAAAGCAGATGCCTTAACAAGGATCGCAAGCGACAAACCACAAGACAAACAGGACGAAAGGATCAAGCAGAAAAATGGAGTTCTACTTTCAAAAGAATACTTGGAAGGTATGGAATGGGCAGACATGCAGGACAAGGACGACGAAGAACTACGGAAAGCAATCACGGAAGAAAAAGAGTTTCAAGAAATAAGGAACAGCCTGGAGAAGGGAGACAAGGAAGGAAAGAAGTTGGCCTTAGGACTTTGCGAATAGAGAGACCACTATCTGTAGTACAAGGGAAAGAGATGGATACTAGAGGATGAAAAGATAATGACGAACGTTCTCAAGAAACACCGCGACGACACACGGGGAGGACATGGAGGAACGGCTAATACAAGGGACCTGATCACGCGAAGATATTACTGGCCAGGCCTCAGGGAGTCGGTCAAACTATATGTCAAGAATTGCAATATAGGTCAAAGAACGAAGGTGGGACAACATGCACCGTATGGGCTGTTAAAAAGCAACCAGGCACCAGAAAAACCATGGGCATCCATATCAATAGATTTGATAGTGGATTTACCTAACGCCAATGGATATGACTCAGTCCTGATCATGGTGGATCGCGTGACCAAAATGAGGCATTTTATACCAACTTGAATGGATGGGACAGTACGGCAGTTCGCAAGAACATTCATCAAGGAAATCTTTAGACTACACAAACTACCGAAAGATATCATTACCGACCGAGGATCCATATTCACGTCAGAAATATGGAAAAAGATAGCAGAAGAACTTGAAATCAAAACAAAGCTATCTACGGCATTCCATGCACAAACGGATGGACAGACCTAATGGACAAACTGCATATTGGAACAATATTTGCGTGCCTATGTCAACTATCAGCAAGATAACTGGGACGAGCTATTACCAATAGTGGAGTTTGCATACAACAATGGGAAATAAGAAACAAGTAAGACATCACCCTTCTAAGCAAACTACAGTCTCGACCCAGAACATCAGGCCATAGGTCATAGGACCAAAGCACTGATAACGGACAAAGAAGATATGAGTCAATTACACGATACCCTCCAAGCAGAAATGATGGCAGCACAATTATGACAAAAGGAGAATTACGATCAACACAGGAAACCAGATCTACACCTACAACATGGTGATAAGGTGTGGTTACTACCCAGAAATATACGAAAGACGAGACCATCCAAGAAATTGGATTACAAGAAAGTAGGACCATTCAAGATATTGGAAACGATAGAGAAACGAGTATAGAAACTCGACCTTCCGCCGTCCATGAAGATATACAACACATTTCACATCTGGCTTTAGGAACCCTATCAAGACACAAAGAGTCCCTCACAAACTATTATACCTCATCCGCCTATCAAATTGGATAGAGAACCAGAATGCGAACTAGAAGAAATAATCGACTTTGGCTAGCACTACAGTAACCTGCATTACCATGCTAAATGGACCGCTTATTCCCGCGAACACGATCAAGAGTGGTACCCAGCAACCAACTTCGCAAACGCTCAAGATGCTGTCATCCTCTTCCACCAACGCTACCTACAAAAACCGTCAACCAAGTATCGTGGACACTCAAGACGACTTAGAGCTCGTAGGTAGCCCTACGAGCGCTCCACCCGATACAGCGAGGTGGGCTACAGTGAAAGAAGAAGTCAGAATTAAGAAGAAGGAAGAAGAGAAGACTATCGAGGCCGAGTGGGCCTAGGTGGTCAATGAAAATGAAAGAAATCATGCTGTCTATCACTGGACAGCATGCGCGGACGACGGGGCCCCTGTGCACCTAGACGCTAAACAAGAAAGCAACTTCTTCCCGAGCAAGAAGTCGGCGAGATAGCAAGCGCCACCAACGACCCCGATCCAAGCCGAACGGGCAACACAACCACAACCTCCACCCACCGGCCCCTCACACCACAAGATTCCCTAGCAGAACTGCATGTGCAGATACTGCCCTTACCCTCGAAGGCAACAATGGGAAGCCAAGCAGAAAACCTCAAAGGTTCCGAGGATGGAACCAAAGGAGGGGGAGGATACAAAAACATTTGTGTCCAAGGAAGAACTGCGCGGAAGGATCGAGCGGTTACAGCGAGAAAATCATTCGATAGTGGAGGAAACGAAATAGAAGCAGGAAACAATCGTGTGACTGAAAAACCAGGAAAGGAGATACCAGCAGAGGATGAACGGCGCAAGCAGGAGGTTGGAAATAGTTCGGGCCTACTGCAACAACAAGATAGCGCAATCAGGCGAAGTGCTACAGAAGGAAAAGCTCAAACGGAGAGCCATTATCGATGAAGTACATGGATTCTACCGAGAAGCATCCCACAACTCCAAACGCTTCAGGAGGTTTGCGGACCTCCTCCACGATTAGAGATTCTAAGGTCGAAGGGACTCGAGCTTAGGGAGGAAGGAGCTAATGTCACGAATGTGGCGTGGCGAGGACAAGGGTTTTCATATGACTCATAGTTATGAGTCATAGGTATGTTATGTTTTGCACATGACCTCATTAGAGGTCATGGATTTCACACATATGACCGCTTTGGTCATATGATATGGTTATGATAATATGTTATGTTTCGCACATGACCTCGCCTTAAGGTCAGGGGTTTTGCGCATATGACCATTTTGGTCATATGACTACTTACGATGTTTTGATATGACTCACGGTTGTGAGTGATATGTGGCACGTGATATGTAGTGAGAGTGACAACGGCGTGAAGGACAACTATATAAGGAGGTCACTAGGACCGAGTAGTTAGGTCATCCTCCGTCTCCTCTACACACCCGGCGATTGAAATCAACCCTCAACGCTAGGTATTCACGAACCATCCGCCCCCCCTCTCCTCCCACGATGGCTTCGGCCTAGGAGTGACGGCCATCTCCCTCCCCCCCTCACTGCCTTCTTCTGCTCTTTTTACGCGTCGAGGCATTCCTTCCTTTGAGTTCCGGTACTGCCTTTCTGCTGCCCGTTCTCGCCCCCTTCCTCGCCTAGCGAGGCCCCTCCACACGGTCGGCGACCGCTCGCTTCCCATGCTTCAGACGGCTGGGAACACGGTTT
>JACCEG010000028.1:350244-404074 GCA_014065205.1 Tuber brumale | reverse complement strand
AAAAAAAAAAAAAAAGAAAGAATGAAGACAGAGTAGTTAGGCATCCTCCGTCTCTCTATTTTCCTCGCGCTTGAAATGAACCTCAACGCTTGGGATCTCACGAACCACCCGCCCCCCCCCTCTCCTCCCGTGATGGCTTCGGCCTAGGAGTGATGGCCATCCACCTCCCCCCTTGGCTCTCCTTCGCTTTTTACGCGTTGGGGCCTTGCCTCCTCTGGGTTCCGGTACTGCTTTTCTGCTACCCGTTGTCGCCCCTCTCCTCGCTTAGCGAGGCCCCTGCTCACGGTCGGCGACCGTTCGCTTCCCATGCTTCAGACGGCTGGGAACACGGTTTGCGGTACGCGAGAACTCTCCAACAGGCCCTCCGGTCGATCTCGCTTCTCCCCACGGCTGGCTTACGTGGTGGTATTCCATCCACTAAAGTGACGCTATCTCTCGTAGAACAAGGGACTATATGAGACACGCAGTAAAACGCGTGCCTTCCACCCCTGGGGACCGCCTTGTCGGACACGAACATGTTTACCGAAAGTTGACAACGTCGCGTTCGGTTTCCGTCCCGCCGTGATGGTTGGATCGGCTTGCACCCTACTGCGACACCCTCGCTCTGCTTGAACCCTACTGCTACACCGCCTTACCTCGATGTCCCCTGGGCGTCTCCTCCGGGCTTCTCGGTCTGGATGGCACTGGTCCCCGCGACTTGCCACGGGTTCTCTCCTCCGCGGCCTTGGCTTCTCTCTTTTCGGTCTCCCTTCCACTTTGTCGGGCTTAGGATCGTTTAGGGTGGCTCTGGCTTTAGGGTTCAGGCCACTGTCGGGAAATGGGGTTTCCTTTGTTCTGATAGGCTTGGGTGGCTTTTTACTACAGTCTTTACCGTTTGTGTATACTACAGTTTGCGGGGCGGGGGAGTTTTTTCAACTGCGGGGGGCTCGGGGGGGGGGTGTCATGTTCCACGGGTTGTGGTCCTGTCTGCCAGTGCGTTTTCTGTTCGGGTTCGTTGACAGTTTTTCTTCTGGCTGTTTCGGGCTGGCGTAGGGGGGGAGGTTTATGTGTCTGCTATAGCTAGCGCTGCATGCGGACGGTGTACCTTAAACACAGAATAAAATTGATGATAAAAAAAGAAAAAAAAGAAGAAAAAAAAGACCGCGTGGTTAGGCCATCCTGCATCTCCTCTACTCACCCGGCGATTGAAATCAACCCTCAACGCCAGGTACTCACGAACCATCCACCCCCCCTCTCCTCCCATGATGGTTTCCGCCTAGGAGTGACCGCCACCTCCCCCTTTTCCCACTGCCAGCGCTTGCTCTCTTACGCGGCGTGGCTTTCCTCCCTTTGAGTTCCGATACTGCCTTTCTGCTGCGCGTTCTCGCCCCTTTCCTCGCTTAGTGAGGCCCCTCCACAGGGGCGGCGACCGCTCGCTTCCCATGCTTCAGACGGCTGGGAACACGGTTTCTGCGGTAAGCGAGGACTACTCTTTAGGCCTGATGGTTGACCTCGCTCCTGTCCTTCCTCGGGGACCTCTCTTCTTCATTTCCGTTTGGCGTTGGCTGTGGTGGATCCCTGTCTCCCTGTGTGCAAGCGCGCCGTGGGGGAACGCCTCGGCTAGTAACTTCGGGGCCTGTCTCGCTTGGAGATTTGGCCATACCCTACTGGTTTTACGGTTCAAGTTGGGACTACTCTCGTTGGAGACCGCCTAGCAAGACACGCACACGATTACCGATAGTCGACATGGTTGCGTTCAGTTTCTGGCCCGCTCTGGCGGTTGGATTGGCTTGCACCCTACTGCTACACCCTCCCTCAGCTAGCACCCTACTGCTCCACCCTCTCCCGCCGCAGCCCACCGGCGGCTCCCTTTCTCGGTTCCGTCCCGTTCCGGGATAACTTCTACGGTTTTCTGCTGCCAGTGCGTATCTCTGGCTTGGTTGTGGTGGGGCTCACCCTGGTGCGAGATTTCTTTTGTTTTTTCTGTGATGTCCCGCATGGTTACCTTCTCATGTTTTCCTGCTTTCTTCTTAGTTAGGCTTCTCCTATGCTCAGAGTTCGCTTGTGAGGTAGGAACGGGTTTTTCTTTGGGGCGAGATGTGCGGCTAGGCCCATACCAGAGGGTCTTGGAGATACGGTCGGGCCGGGCGGGGGGAGGAATGGGGATTGTTTATGCCATAGCTAGCGCTCTATGCAAGTTCTTGTACCCTAAATAACAACGAATACATGATGATAAAAAAAGAAAAAAAGAAAAGACTGCGTAGTTAGGCCTTTTCCCACGGTTGGCTTAAGCGCTGGTATCACATCCACTAAGTGACGCTATCTCTCTGAGAACAAGGGACTACATGAGAGACGCGGTAAAACGCTTGCCTTCTGCGGTGACCGCCTAGTTAGACACGAACACGATTACCGAGTGTTGACACGGTCGCGTTTGGTTTCTGGCCTGTTCTGGCGCTTGGATCGGCTTGCACCCTACTGCTACACCCTTACTCGGCTGGCACCCTACTGCTCCACCCTCCTTTGCCGTCCCCCACCGGCTGCCCATTTTCTCGCTTGCATCGCGTTCTGGGATAGCTTCTGCAGTGTCTGCTGCCAGCGTGTATACCTGGCATGGTTGCTGTGGGTCCTTTGGCATGGTTTTTCTTTTGTTTCTTTTTGAGATGTTCCGGGCAGTTCCCTTCCTATGTTCTCCTGCTTTCTTCTTAGTTAGGCTTCTCCTACTCTCTGAGTTACTTTGCGAGGTAGGGACGGGTTTTTCTTTGGTGCGAGATGTGCGGTTACGCCCATACCATAGGGTACTGGAGATACGGTCCGGCCAGTCGGAAGGAGGAATGGGGATTGTTTATGCCATATCTAGTGCTGCATGCAAGTTCTTGTACCCTAAATATCAACGAATACAGGAAGATAAAAAAAAAAAAAAGAAAAAAAAGACCGCGTAGTTAGGCCACGCTCCGTCGCGGCTATTTTCCTCTCCCTCCATTTCTACCTCGTCCTCAACACCATCAGCGTCCGGTGTGCCCATACCTCCTTGCTACCCTTAGAAGACTACCAGGCCCAGGCCTCCCTGTCATGACAGGTATGGCTTCAGTTCCCCTTCCTCCTTCCGAACACTCCTCTGTGTCGTGTGTCTGCCCCCATGTCCCCCTTCTCTTCGCGCTCCTTGGGAGGTCCTCGACGGATGCGGGAATCTCCAACCAACGCTTCCCACCCATCAGTTCTGTGGACCTTCACGACCTATCCCCCGGAGAGGCCATCATCCTCCCCCTCCTATGGACCTTCCTTTTGGCGTCCAGATCTATCTCCACCCAGATTGATGAACTGGCTCTCGAAATCGCCCGCCTTTCGGGACAGGTCGTAGAACTCTCCTCCCATAGAGAGAAGCCCAAATGCCCTCCTCCTCCCCCCAGCCAAAATGACATGACGGCAGCGTCACTCTCCGCCCTCCAACTGTCGGTGAGAGACCTTGCGTCCTGGCTGACCACTCCCCTTCCCCAACCAGCACGCCACCCACAACCCCCACCCCAACGCCCAACGCCTGCAGCGCCTGTCACCCACACAGCTCAGGCAGCTCCTTCCCGCAATGGTAAGGAGAACGCTGCGTCCCTCCTCACCGCTACCCTCCCCCAAGTGTGGAACCCCCCCGGAGAAGGTGAGGGCGACGCAGACATACCTTGCTACAGCATGAGAGACCAGAAATGGTATGGCGATCCGGCCGCGTATGCGGCAAAATCCCGCGCTCCTGGGAGGCCCAGACATGTAGCGAAAGGGAATACCCCCCCCTCACGCAGTTCCACCCAGTCCCACGAACGTCGGCCCAGTCCGGCCCCTCATCCTATGCTCTAGCCGCCTCCGTTGGTCAGAAGAAGAGGAGAAAGGTAAACAGGGCAATGAATACCCCCTTGGCTGCCCAGGTGGCATCTGGCTTGGCACCCGCGGCCCCCTCAAATGGTCCCTGGAGCCTCCCTGCCACTGAGAGAAGATTTTTCACTCCCAGGTCCTCCCCCTTCCCTCACTCCCAGTCTGAACGCCTTGCTGCCTCCTTTCCTGGCATTGCTGCCTCCATCCTCCGTGAAGCTGGCTGCACCCTTCCCCTATCCTTCTCTGCCCGTGTCAATGACAGAGGAGCTGTAACCCTTCTCGCTCTCTCGCCATTTGTCCCCTCAACCGCATACGCACCATACTACGAAGCCCTACCAGCCAAGTTGAACCAGTCTTTTCGGATAGGTGATGCCCCATGGCTCCCTTTTCATCGCGCCCCCAACGAAGTCCAACAGACCATTCACTCCCTCCCCATCGCGTACCTTCCGGAGGACGACGGAGATCTCCTGCAATCTCTCAGCAACAACATCCTGAACGTTAAGGACCTCCAGGTCCTCTCTGCCCGCTACCTGAATCCCAACTGTGACTCTAGAGTCGTCAAGAAGGCAACCTTAGTGGTTGTGACTGTCGCTCCTGAAAATCAGGCCACAATGGTGGGCAACACTTACCTTTTCTCCTCTCGATGCAAGATTGAGAGAGCATACCCAGCTAACAGCCTCACACAATGCCGTAACTGCTGGGAGTACGGTCACCACTCGGCTAGATGCAAGATTGACCACCCAGTCTGCCCAATCTGCGCACTATCCCACAGAAAACAGGAACACAGGTGCCAGATCCCCACCTGCCCTAAGGGCGGTAATCTCAGAGCAGTTGTCGACTCCTGCCATACCTCTTCCTCAATGTGCGCCGTCTGCAATGGCCAACACCCCGCCTTCGCTAGAGAGTGCCCATCGCAACCTCCCCCCCCTCCTGCCCATGTGGAGTCCCTTCCACCGACGAATGAACAAGCTATGGACACGACCAACAGCCGCGGGGAGGGTCCTTCAACTGGTTCACGATCCCTCCTACCCCCCTTTGCTCATGAAACACCCCGCCCGTGGCGTGGTGATGCCCCCCCAGCACGTCCCCGCATTGCCGCTCCAAAACCCTAAGGAGGTGCACTGCTGAACCCCATATGGCTGGAATCTCCCACTCCTCTCCCGCAGCCTGAGACGCCGGAAGGGGTGTAATGGTTGGTCACACCTCTCCTGTGAGTTCCCCGCTGGCGGCGGTCTCCCGTAACCCAATATCCGTTCTACAACACAACTGCTTGGCAAGCTGGGATGTGTTTCTTTCCCTTTTTAATTCTTTTTCTTTGTTGAATTACCCCCCTACCCTTGTTGCCCTCCAAGACCCCCCACTACACAGGAACAGACCTCCGTTGTTCCCCGGGTTCAAACCCTTTTTGCCCCCATGCCCCACTGGTGGTAAGCCCAGAGTGGCCTGCTACCTCCACTTCTCCACCACTCAACAGTTTTCAATCCTCCCAGTCTTTACAGAGGCTAGGGACTGGATGGACATTGATTTTCACTCTTCTGTTGGCTTCTTTGATTCCTTCGTTACCAAGTTCCGGGTTGTGAACCTCTATAGCACCTGGGATGGTTCCTCCTTCCGCCGGACCATCCCTCCGGAGGCTGCTTTCCCCCATACCTCCACACCAACGCTGGTAGACAGTAACTTCACTATCCACCACCCCTCAGCGGACCTGGCCATCTTTTCTCGATTTCGGACCTCGGCGCCTCAGCCCCTTACTTTGAGAAAGCTGCAGAAGAAGGTTTCTGCCTCTTGAACACCCCTGGTATTCTTACTTACTTCCCCTTTGACCCCGGACTACACCCCTCAGTCATAGACCTTGCATTTGCCAACTCCTCTCTGTCCCCCAACTTTCAGTCATGGGACACACCACTGCCCTTAACGGGGTCTGACCACATCCCCATCCTCATATGGCTTTCACAGCCGTTGGCCCGCCCTCCGCCCCCTACCCCTGGGTGGACGACAACTGACTGACTCTCCCTCGAGGATGCGATTAAAGACATGAGATTCGACCCCCCTCCCGCCCTCCCCACGCCCCACACCTTCTCAACCTGGTTTGACACTGCCCTTGGCAGGCTTAGGACCATCTTCAGACTACACACCCCGGACAAAAGACTCTTCCCCAGATCCAAGCACTGGTGGACCCCCGATCTCACAGCACAAAGGGCTACCTGTCACTCAACGGTTCAATCGTACCGACGGGATCTGCTCCGCTCGTCAAAGCAGCGATGCAAGGAAGCCCACCTCTTATACTGCAAGGCCATAAAGAAGGCTAAGACCGATTATTGGAACAATTTCGGGAAAACCGCCACTCCCCAGACACTCTGGACTGCGAAACGCTATGCCTTGGGCAGGCCCCCAGACAGATTCCCACAGATACCAGGGGCTAAATGCCCTATGGACATAAACACAGCCCTTCTCTCCCACCTCTTCCCGCAGAAACAGTCCTCCAACCCGTCAGCAATTATGCGGGAGTTCAAGGATTTTCCTGAACTGTCGGTTGAACAAATTACAGTTGCCCGCGGAAATTCCTCCTTGTCCTCCGCACCCGGCCCCGACCAGATCCCATACTCTGTCTCAAAGAGTGTCAACGCGTTGTACCCAAGCATCCTTCCCTCCATTCCCGGCCCTCTTGTCCGGTATGGACACTATCCCCCCTCCCTCAAAAAAGTAAACAGGATAGTCCTCTACAAGCCAGGAAAGCCCTCCTACAACACGCCAGCGTCATTCCACATCATCGTCCTCCTGGAGACCATTTCCAACATCCTAGAAAGGGTTATGGCCACCCCCCTCTCTGCCCTCGCCCGATTCCTGGGCCTCCTGTCCCCCCACCAAACTTGCTTTCTCCCCAGTTTGAGTACCTTTGACGCAGCGGCAACCCTCTCTCACGAGGTTCAGCTTTTTATGCGCGCTAAGCTTAAGGTCTCAACGCTCTTCCTTGACATCAAAGGAGGCTTTGACAATGTCTCGGCCCCCATACTCTGCTCCAGGCTCGCCACTAAGCCGGTCAACCCGTACATGGTCTTGTGGATCAGGTCCTTCCTCTACGGCCACCCCTGCTGCCTGGTTTACCAGCGGCCCCTCAAGCCTTTTCACCAGTCTCTGTTGGTACCCCCCAAGGGTCTCCGATCTCCGCCCTCCTGGTTGTGATCTACGTATCCTCCCTGCACTTCTCGGTCCCTCTGAGCCTCATCCTCTCCTACCTGGACGACTTTACTATCACGGTCGCCTCCGGTTCATACCGCCGGAACGTCCAGTGCCTACAAGGCATCACCAAGGCACTCCATGCGAAAGGTGGAAGGCTAGGGGTGGCCTTCTCGATCCCGAAGACAGAACTCATGCACTGGATTACCCCAGCGCAGAAGGTGCATCCTCCCGCGATCCCTGTCTTGGTAGCCGGGCACCTCTTCCGTTCCTCCAAATTGATACGTTGGCTTGGATACTGGTGCGAGCCCTTGTCTACCTCCTGCAACAAAGGCACTACCTCCCACTTCACGAAAAGGCTCGGCTTGGCCCAAAGGGCCTTCGCAAGCATCAAACAGCTTTCCAGGCCCGGCAAGTGTCTCTCCCCCTCTCTCTGCCTTCGACTGGCAGCCTCCCTCATCTCTCCCATCCTCCTCTACGGGGCGGACCTTTTCTCACCACGCCTCACTCTCCTGGACAGGATGTCCATCTTTCAGAGGTCTGTCTCGAGATGCGTTACGAACTACTTTTTATCTACTCCGGTTGGCATCCTAGCTTGTGAATTGGCCCTTCCCCACCTCTCACTTCTAGTTCTCCACCAACAAAGGCTGGCGGCCGTCTGGCTTGTTTGCCTCCCTCCTGAGGCCAACCCGGTGACGGCTTGGCTACACCCGTCCGTTCCCACCTCCTCCTCCTTTCAGGCTCTGGAGGACTACCGCCATTACACTACGGGTCTGTCGTCCGTCTACACTCCACTTCTCTTGAAAACCACTCCCCCCTGTCCCCCTATATGGAAACATCCTCCGTTAGACGCAATTGCCCATAGGACCATCCAATTCATTAACACCTCAAACCTAGTTCCAGTTGTCTCCCCTGACCTCTTTCCTCCCGACCAGCTTCCCGTGGCAGTGGGGACCCCATCTTACCAATCAGTCAAGCTACGACTGCGAAATGCCCTCCTTTGGGACGGGTCTACACTGTTTCCCCACCCGCCCTACTACTCTTACACTGCATCCCGTAGATCCCTTCCTTTCATGGGCTTGCGGAGATTCATAGCAGGCAGGATTTATCAGATGCGCTCGGGCAAGAGCTACCTTGCTGCCCACCCCTCCTGGTTCACAGACAGCCCCTTCCCCCCTCTGTCCTTATTGTGAGGAGGAAGAGGAGGACTACGCTCATGCTATCCTATACTGCGAGTCTCGCAATGAGCCTCATGAGCGCCACCTCCGGGGGCTCACGGATGTCAGCAGAGAAAGCCCTCTATGGACCAACAAGGACTCCCTTCACTACCTGGTGAGATACCTGAACACAACCGCTACAGGCTTCCCTCCCAGCATCCCACCTGCGTGCGGGGACCCCCCACTCGCACCCACTCCCATGGATGAGGGTCTCCCGATTTACGGATTCGCGCCCAGAACATGGGCACTCGCCCCCTGCTGCACTCCGACCGACAGTTGCTTTTGGTTTTCTTTTGGTAGCCAGTTGGATTTATTTTTCGCTATCAGTTTCGTATTTTGTTGCTTTAGTTCCTGGTGATTTCATGTCAGCTATCAGACACCACTAGGAGGATTTTACAGCTTTGGTGCGATTATTTCTTGTGTGATTGCGAGTTTTTGAGATTAAGGTTTTACTTTATGCCATAGCTAGTGCTGCATGCCAGTTCTTGTACTGTAAACAAAGAATATATGAAGATATAAAAAAAAGAAAAAAAAGAAGCAAAATAAAAAGAGCGAGTAGTTAGGCCATCTTCCGTCTCCTCTATTTTCCTCGCACTTGATATCGACCCTCAACGCTTGGGATCTCACAAACCATCCACCCACGCCCTCTCCTCCTACGATTGCTTCGGCCTAGGAGTGATGGCCATCCACATCCCCCCCCGGTCCTCCTCTGCTTTTTTGCACGTCGAGGCTTTCCTTCCTCTGGGTCCCGGTATGCCTTTGGTGCTGCCTGTCACCGCTTCTCTCCTCGCTTAGCGAGGCCCCTCCACACGGTCGGTGACTGTTCGCTTCCCGTGCTTCAGATGGCTGGGAACACGGTTTGCTGTACGCGAGAACTCTCCAATAGGCCCTCAGGTCGATCTTGCTCCTTTCCACTGCTGGCTTAAGCGGTGGTATCCTATCCACTAAGTGACGCTATTACGCGTAGAACAACGGATTACATTAGAGACGCCGTAAGATTGCTTGCCTTCTACCTCCGGGGACCACCTGGAAAGACACGAACACGATTTCCGAGAGTCGACACCGTCACATTCAGTTTCCTTCCTGACCTGAAGGTTGGATTGGCTTGCACCCAGCTGCTACACCCGCGCTCAGCTTGCACCCTACTGCTACACTACCTTACTTCGACGCCCTTTGGGTGTGTCCGCCGGGCTACGCGGTCTGGATGGGACTAGTCCCTGTGCCCTGCCACGGGTTTCGTTTCCTACGGCCCGGGCTTTGCTCTTCTCGGTTCCCCTTCCACTTGGCCGCGTATATCCCTTGGCCGCTGACAATCCTTTGTCACAGGTGGCACTGATCAGCCTACTTAAGACCGTTTGGGGTGGCTCTCGCTATGGGGTTGGACCACTGTCAGGAAGTGGGGTTTCTTTTTGTTCTGATGGACTTGAGTGGCTTTCTTTTTACAGTCTTTACCATTCGTGTATACTACATGTTGCGGGGTGGGGGAGTTTTTTCGCCTGTGCGCGGTGTTGCAGCAATCGGCTCTAGGCGTGACCCTTCCATGTTCAAATCCTGGGGCCTTCGGCCCGGGCACCTGGTGTCCTGTGTTGATGGGCTGCATGACGGTTTTTCTTCTAACTGTTTCGGGCTGGCGCAGGGGGGGAGGTTTTGTATCTCCTATAGCTAGCACTGTATGATGACAGTGTACCTTAAACAGGGAATTAAATTGATGATAAAAAAAAAGAAAAGAGAGAAAAAAAAGAAAAAAAGAAAGAAAAAGAAAAAGACCGTGCAGTTTGGCCATCCTCCGTCCCCTCTATTTTCCTTGCGCTTGCAATCAACCTCAACGCTTGGGATCTCACGAACCACCCAACCCCCCCTCTCCTCCCATGATGGCTTCAGCCTAGGATTGACGGCCATCCACCTCCCTCCACTGTCCTCTTTCGCTTTTTACGCATCGATTCTTTCCTTCCTCTGGCTTCCGGTACGCCTTTCGCGCTGCCCGTCCCCACCTCTCTCCTCCCTTAGTGAGGCCCCTCTACATTGTCGGCGACCGTTCACTTCCCATGCTTCAGATGGCTGGGAACACGGTTTGCAGTGCACGAGGACAGTCCAACAGGCCTTCGGGTCGATCTCGCTCCTCCCCACGGTCCGCTTAAGTGGTGGTATCCCATCCACTAAGTGACGCTATCTCTTGTAGAACAAGGGACTTCATGAGGGATGCGGCAAGATCGCTTGCCTACCGCCTCTGGGGACTGCCTGGAAAGACACGAACATGGTTTCTGAGAGTCGACACCATCGTGTTCGGTTTCCTTCTTGACCTGACGGTTGGATCGGCTTGCACCCTACTGCTACACTGCCTTACCTTGACGCCCCTCATGGGTCTCCACCCGGCTTCCCGGTCTGGATGGCACTAGTCCCTGCGCCCTGCCACGGGCTCTGTTTCCTCGCCCCGTGCTTCTCCCTCCGCGGTTCCTCTTCTACTTTGTCGGATTTATCCCTTTGCCGTAGACGTTTTATGTCTCTGGTTGAACTCATTCGGCCACGTTAGGACTGTTTTGGGCCGCTCTCGCTACGGGGTTAGACCACTGCCAGGATGTGGGGTTTCTTTTGTTCTGATGGGCTTAGGTGGCTTTCCTTTACAGTCTTTACCGCTTGTATATACTACAAGTTGTGGGGCGCGTGAGCCTTTTCGACTGCGCGGGGTTTGGGCGGGGAGTGTCATGTTCCGCGGGTTTTGGTCCTGTCTGCCAGTGTTCCTTTCTTCTCGGATTCATTGACGGTTTTTCTTCTGGCTGTTTCGGGCTGGCATCGGGGGGGAGGTTTATGTGTCTGCCATAGCTAGCGCTGTATGCGGACAGTGTACCTTGAACACAGAATAAAATTGATGATAATAAAAGTAAAAGAAAAAAAAAGGAAAAGACCCAGTACATAGGCTCTTCATGCTTCGTTCTAAGTTATTTCCTTACTTATTACTTTATGCTTTTATGAATATAAAACCTTTACGCTCTTTATGAATACATACCTATGAGATGAGGCCTCTACTATGAGAGTCGAGTTGAAGAAAGAGTATGATAGGCGATAAGGATCAGAGACACGAGAGTCTCTCCTACCTTATCGTAGGCATAGGCCTTAGAACTATTATCGTGAGAGACAACAGAAGTACTGACTGCCCATTGCAGTGAACTAATACCGGTTTGGGATCGTAACCGATGACCTCACCCTAGATGTGCCACTTATCCTTATCCTCTCCTCACTGTCCCCCTTCACTCTTTTACGCGTTGAGCTTTTTCTTTTTCTCAGTTGTAGTACTGCCCTTTACCTACCCATTTCCTACCCCTCAGCACACTTCACAAGGCCCCTCCACACAGTCAGTGACACTTCACTTCCCATACTTCAGACGGCAGGCTATATAGTTTACAGTACTTGGGAACTCTTCAAGAGGCCCATGGGTGGATCTTGTCCTACCCTATAGTTGGCTTAAGTGGTAGTATCCAATCCACCCTGTAGCACTCGCTCTCTGAGGACAAGGGGCTATTGGAGATATATGGCAAAATGCTTACCCTCCACGATTAGAGACTGCCTAGCAAGACGTGAACTCTATTTTCAAGAGTGGACTCAGTCATGTGCAGTTTCCTTCCTGACCTCGCAGTTCGATTGGCTTACACTCTACTACTACATTCTTTCTCTGGCAGATACCCTATAACTACTGCTCTCTTTGGCCATCCCTCATGGTCAGCACCGGTCTTGGTTTACACTACATTCTGGACATCGTTCAACATTTCCTCTGCTGGAACACATATTCTGGCATAGTGGTTGTAAGATTTTAGTGTGAAATTTAAACCTTCTTTTGATGGTATTCCATACGGTTCCCTTCTTATGTTCTCCTGCTTTACTATTAGGTGAATGCAAAACTCTAGTATAACTGAGAGACATAGACCAAATCTGTGATCCAAGAATCTGTCAAGGAAGTCTCCTCTGGATAAAATATATAAGCCAAAAATGTCAAACATAAAACAATTTTATATTGATAAGATCTCTTTTCCGTTACTTGATGATGTCTGTAAAGCTTGGGAGATACTGTGATATTTATATCCCGTAACTAAGTGTTCGCAGACTACTTCTAACTACCACCTCTACGAAATACAACTCTGGTTTGAATACGCAAACGTCCTGATTCTTATAGGTGCAATCAAGGTTTGACCATGAAACCTTTCACATCCTGTCACAGTTATGGAACTGGATTCCTCTGCTGAGTTGCTTACACTATTTGTGGTACCAATCAGTGGTCTTTCACTTAGTTATTTGCATAGACTATTATATTCCTTTGGTCTTGTTGACTATCATTGCAGTAGCCTCGGCAGTCCTGAAGTAATCAGGTTTATACTGGGCCACCTAGAGCCAGATTGCAGGTCCAAGCCTGACGTGTCTGCATCTTAAGGGTCTTCAACTTATCTAGGTCTTCATGTCTGATTGTCCTTCTCCTTGGTCCCCTTGGCTCTATAGATGGGTCCTATTGCTAGGACCAACAGACCTACAGCTGATCTCAGATGGGTATAGGTAGATTTAGTATGTCCTTAATAGCTTCAACGACTAGGGCATTTTCACACAGCATTTTGCCAAAAATGTCCCATTACGCTTTGCCCATAATTTGGCAGCCTAAGCTTGAAGCCTAGTATCTCAATACACCTCCCATGGAATTCTTCAGTTCTACTTCCCCGATGTCGCCAATGGTCCCCTCTCAGATATCGTCTGGAGGGAATGCGGTCGGATAGATGGTGGCAATGTATATGGTATTGTGAACTGGGCTTCATTGATATGATGTTTTATTTATGGAATGCAACTCTCGAAATCTCTCTAATGACATGAAGGCCCTGTAAGTTGGCTGCAGAAGAATGTTGGCTCCTATAAATTACGGGTTTGTGCACAGTCACCCTACCATGAGGGTTGTGCACTTGTCGCGGATTTCCATATGCCTAACATTTATTCTGTGGTCTTTTCTTCCATTTTCCAATAGATATGTTGCAGCTTTTGGAGTGTAATTGTGCAGTTAGGTCCACACCAGAGGGTCTCGGGAATACAGTTAGGCCCAGGGGAAGGAGCTTCTGGGCTTTTTTCTATACTATAGCTTGTACTAGATGCTTAGTTCTTGTACGTTAACGTAAGTAATGATATGAGCATAAAAAAATGAAAAAGAATAAAGATCTGGGATATGAGCATCTTCATCCCCCTCTCCAGTCCCTTTACAGGACAATGTTGCACTATCCCTCAATGGCCTCCAAGTCTCGGTCAAAGACCTGGTATCTCATCAGACCACTCCCCTTCCCCAACAGGTGTACTACCAATAGCACCCACTTCAACAGCCCCCTGCATAACAAGGCCTCTCAGCCGTTACCAGTATAGCCTCTTTCTAAAAGGGTAAGGAACTAGAGTCCACCGTCCTGGCCAACCTGCTGACTCTACAATACAAGGAGGGTAATGCCTTGATCATTCCTTGGTATAGCACAAAAGACCACAAGTGGTATGACAACCTGGCTCCATATACCATCAAGTTCCCATACTCGACACAGGCTCGGACCTACCGGGAAGAAAAGTACCTCCCCTCATCCAAGTTCTATCCTCAATGTATCTCCTCTCCATCAAACAATGCTCCCACTTATGCGCAGGCTACTATAGATGGACATACCAGTAATGGCAGGAAGAAATCGACTAAAGCATCTCTCTCTGTGGCTCAGGTTGCATCGGCAGTGGATACTTCATGATGCCATAAATGTCCTATAATATCTCTTTAGCTGTGAAGAGACTCTTAGCCCCTGCTCCACATCCATGCCCTACGATCAGTCAGCTCTTATAGTAGTTTCCCACCCAGGTTTTGCTGCCTCTCTCTTCTGAGAAGCAAACTGTACTCTGCCACTGTCCTTTTCACACAGTGTCAATGATCGTGGCCCTATCTTGCTTCATCTTTCCTTATTCACTAAACTAACTACTAGCTACACCCCTTAATATGAAGCCCTCACAACCAATCTCTACCGAAGCTTCCCAGTTGGTGACACCTCCTGGCTCCCCTTTCCTCAGGCTCCTAACGAAGTGCAGCTCGCAATCTACTCTCTTCCAATTGTCTACCTACCAGTGAACAACAGAGAACAATTCTTGTGACTAAAAAATACCCTATCCAACATCAAGAACCTGCAAATCTTCTCCCACACATACCTGAACCCAGATTGTCCATCTAGCATCCTGAAGCCAGTCGCCTCTATGGTGGTTATCATGGCCTCAGAAGAGGAGTTCAGAATGCTGGGACAAGCCTACCTTTTCTCCAATGGCTATAAAGTCAAGTGAGTGTACTCGGCTACTGGACTTACTCAATGTTGTAAATGCAAGGATTATCGCTACCAGTTAGCACAATGCAAGATTGACCACCCTGTCTGCCCCATCTGCTCTTACTCCCACAGCAAACAGTCGCATCTCTGCCAGAACTCAACATATGAAAGAGGTTTTGGCAACCTCTAATCTGTTGTGGCCTGCTGCTCCACCTCACCTCCAAAATATGAAGTGTGCAAACATGAACATCACATCATTGGGGCAGATTTACTCTCTCAACCTGACCCCTGTGCCTTCAAAAGGGACCAACCTATCCTACAGGATGCAGAGAATATGGACAAGCAATATGTCCCAGACAGGCGCTCATAAACTGTACCCTAATTCCTGCTTCTCCTCTTTGATCATAAAATGCTCCATCCCAGAGACTTTCTCTCCACTCTACCATGTCCCCTTCAACCTGTACTAAAATACCAAGGAGCTAGCTTTTCTAATCCCCTATAGCAGAAGACTCCAACTCCTATCCCACAGTCTGAGATACTGCAATACATGTAATGGCTGGTCTTTCCTCTGATAGAAATACCACCTTGGAGGCAACACCCCAATTTAAGCTGTCTACTCTTCCATATAACCTCTTGCACAGCTGGGATGTATTCCTGTCCTTATATAATTCATTTAATATTCTTCCCTTTTCTTCCGTTTTGGTTGTCCTTCAAGACCCTTCTCTATACCAAGGTCATCTCTCCATGTTTGCAGGCTACAAAGCCTTTGGCCCCTCCTGCCCTCCTGGCATCCAGCCTATGGTGGCTTCCTACCTCTAATTGGAAGACGCTTCACAACTTTCTGTTCTACCAGTCTACAAATTGTCCAATGACTGGATTGCCATAGACCTCTCGTCAGCTAAAGGTTTTTTTGATTGTTTTACTTCTTCCTTCCGCGGTATTAATATCTACAACACTGGGGACGTCATTCCTTCTCCCAGAACTATTTCTGCCAAACTTGCTTTCCCTTACTTGTTAAGACCCATTCTCATTAAGGATGACTTCAACCATCACTACCCCATGTCAGACATCACAAGGTCATTCACAATTGTGGAATTCGTGACCTCCACTCCCAACTATGAGAGACCAATTTAGGCAGGTTATCCTCTTCTTAATGTTCCTGGTACCTTAACCTACTTTCCCTTCAACGTCACCAAGTAACTCTCCATTCAGGATTTGGTGTTTGCCAGCAACACTCTCTCTCTATTTTTCGACAGCTAGAGTACCCCTCTGTCTCTAACAAGCTCTGATCATGTCCCAATCCTTCTTACGCTCTCTTTTCCATCAACTGCCTACCCCCTCATTCCCCCTTCTGGTCATGGCTAGACTGGGGTAAGGCATTCTAAGAGCTAAAATCCTTGGCAATTGTGCCCCCCCCACTCTTCCAATGCCCATAGGACTGGCTAGCTTGTTTTGAGATAGCCATGGGCAGACTCACAATGACACTTAGAAAACACACCTACCAGAAGGGACACTCCCACCACTCAAAGCCCTAGTGGTCTGTAGACCTGATTGCCCCGAAGTCGGCTTTTCACACTACTGTCCATACCACAAGCAGATTCCCCCTCCCTTCCTTACCCCAAGACATTCAAAAGGCTAGGAGACTATACTTCAAGTCTATGAAAATTGCTAAGAATGACTACTGGAAGAACTTTCTTGAGACTGCCAACAAACAAACTCTATAGGTAGCAAAAAGATTCGCCTTCAGCAAGCCCCACAATATGTTCGCCCAAATTCAAAGTACCAACTTGTCAATAGCGATCAAAGAGGCCCTTCTATTATACTTGTTCTCACATTGAAGCTCTCTAGGCCTATATCCCATACTTGGCAGATATAAGGATTACCCTCCTCTCCCCCAGGTGGAAGTCTCAGATGCTCTTAAAAGATCTAGCTCATTCTCCGCCCCTGCCCTAGATCAGATCAACTATTGAGTCTAGAGAGGTGTGCACACACTCAACCTATCCATTCTCCCCTTTCTTCTCAATCACCTAGTGCCATTTGGTTCCCACCCTAACCTCCCTGAAGTAAGTGAATGGAATGGCCTTTTACAAAATCTCCAAGGGCTCATACAACACTCCCGCATCCCTCAGAATTATCATTCTCCGAGAAACAGTCTCCTCGAACTTAGAAAGGGTCATAGTGACTAGATTGTCATCACTAGCTGACTGTCTCCAAGTTTTCTCTCAATGCTAGTATGGCTCCCTCCACTGCTAAAACACTTTTGACACCTGCGCTACCCTCTCCTATGAGGTATAAACCAATTCGCATCCTTACATGAAAGTCTCCACCCTCTTCGTTGACATTAAAGTAGGATTTGACAATGTCTCCTCCTCCACCCTAGGTCAAAGACTAGTCATCAAGACAGTCAATCCATATCTGGTTTCATGAATTAGCTTATACATCTACACAAGGACCTGCCATCTCATGTTCACAGGGGCCCCTAACAAATTCTCAGTTGTATTGGTTGGCACATGATAGGGCGCTCTGATCTCCCCCCTGCACTTCATTATCTACATTGCCATACATTAATGCCAAGTCCCCAGAGGCGTCTTGCTCTTGTACGTAGATGTTTTAACAGTTACAGTTACCTCATACTCCTACAGATGCAATTTCCAGAAGCTTCAATGCTTAGTGGACTCTCTATAATACAAGGTGAGAGGAAGAGGCTTCTCCTTCACAATCCTCAAAACCAAGGTGATGCATTGTGAAGCACCTGCCCAAAAGACCTCTCCTCACAGAATACTGGTTCTTCCCGACAACTTGCTCTTCCACCTCTCAACCCTCCTCCCATGGCCATGATACTGGTTAAAACCTACATTTACCTCCTGCAACAAGGATACCACTGTCCACTTTTCCTGAAGACTACCCCTAGTGCAAGGTGGGCTCAGCCCTATCAGAAGACTCTCCAGGCCTGAGAAGCGCCAAGCCCTATTTTTCTGGCACCAACTGGCAATGTCCTTAATAGCCCCTATCTTCCTTTACAGGTAATACCTTTTCTCACCAAGTCTCACAATGCATGGCAGAATTTCAGTCTTGTGAAGGACTCTTGCAAGAGGGGTCACCAATTATTTCATCTTAAGACCAATCAGCCTACTGGGTTGTGAGTTGGCTCTCCCTCTCCTCCGCCTACTGATAGCCTAACGCGAGAGACTAGCAGCCCTCAGGTTGGTCTATCTCTCCTGTGAGGTCATCCCAGCCATGGCGAGACTTCACAAAGACATTCCCTACCCATTCCTCCTTCTGATCCACTGACAATCACAAATCTTTCAACAAGGCTCTCACATGCATCTCCATACCTCAGCTGTGGAAGTCCCCCACCGCAGTCCCACCGATAAGGAAATACCTCACCCTGGACACGATGTTGTACAAGACCCTTCTCCTCTATAAGCATCACTGGAGACCTTCCATACCTGTCATGCTCTCTTCTTCACACAACCAGGACCACTTTCAAAATAGGTCCTATTCCTATAAGTCAGTTAAGATGGCAATACATATCTGCCTCCTCCAAGATTGGATACACCAGTTCCCATCATCCCCCTCCTATGAATACAGCCTGAGCCTCGCACCCCACACCTTAGTAGAGGTAGAGAAATTCTTGGCAGGCAGAATCCATCAGATGTGCTCTGGCAAGAGCTACCTCACAGCTCACCCGTACTCGTTCATGGATAATAATTGCTCTCTCTGTCTCCTTGGCAAGGAGAATGAGGCGAACATCTTACATACTATCCTCTCTTGCTCGTCCTACTCTCGGTATAGGAAACATCTTCTCCCGATGCTGACTGAGAGTATGGACAGCCCCCTCTAGTCAAACAAGGTATAGCTCCTCACTCTTCTAGTACCCACCAGTTAAATTGCTACTGGGTTCTCTCTGAGAATGCCCCCCAACTACTGAAACATTCACCTACAAGGGGACTCACTCCTGCCACCCCCAACACTATCTGTTTTTGGTATGATCCTTCAACACCCTTCTGCATCCCGCATTTGTTTTAAGAAAATGTTTTGTTATAATTGTGCCTTTCTTTCTTTTAGTTTCTTAGGGATTTAGTGTTGGCTATCAGACATGATATGAGGCTATTAAGTGTTGGTGTGAATTATTCCATTTGTTTATATAATAGGAGGTTAAGGTTTTCTTTATATCATAGCTAGTGCTGCAAGCAAGTTCTTTTACCTTAACTAAGCATCCATGAAGATGAAAAAAAAAAAAGAAGTGTAAAAATAAGGAAAGAGATACCGGGAAGATTAGCTCTACATGCTGCATTGTAAGTTACTTTTCTACTAATTATATTATGCTTTACAAATATAAAATCTTTCATGCTCTTTATGCAAATCAACTTACCTATACGAATAAGGGTCAGAACTCTACTATGAGAGCGGAGTTGCAGAAATACTATGATAGGCGATAAGGACTAGAGGGAGACAAGATGTCTCTCCCACCTTACAGTAGACATACGTCTAAGAACTATCATCGGGAAAATGAAAGAGAAGTATCCACTACCTGTTGATGAGAACTGATATACATTAGGGAATATAATAGACAGTCAGAATATTAAGTTAAAAAGTTGCAGTAAAGCTGACTCTGTTTCCTGAGAGTTGTAGAGAAGGCTGACAGCAACAAAACATAGTCATTAGGGGCAAGTAATAGCAATGATAATGGAGGAAGCAGGTTTCATATTATGAGAGTCATCTTATATGAGCAATCTAGGCAGTTGGATAAAGTAAAGCGGAGTATTATAAGTAGTGAGCTCTGTGGCAATAGCCATTGGCTCCAAGATTGGGAGGCTATATACAATAAGCTGCATGGCAGATATGTAAAGCTAGATAGTAGTGGTACCCGAGATCTGGTGGAGGAAGGCAAAGGGCATACTATTAAGCATAAATGCTTTGTCTGTTTCTATAATTGTAAGAGTAATATTACTTGCTAGGAGGTTAACAGATGGGACAAAAGTGGAGGAGAGGGCCTTGTTAATAGCATCTCGGAGCTTCAAGACTGACAGTATAAGAAGAAAAGTATTTCTTTTGATAATTAGGCAGCATTCTCTCAGAGCAAGGCCCTGCTAGTGCCAGGTTGTTGCTTGAGTGAGGATGGCAAAAGCTACCTGGTTAGTATACTTCTTGATTGCAGGGAATCTCTTCTTCTCATTTCTCACAACTGTCATCAAAAATAGAAACAACAGAAGTGCAATTATAGATTGCAGATGAGGGCATGTAGGAGCATGATGGAGCAGGAGGGCAGAAGGTACATTCCTGTAAAAAGGTTTCTGGAATTGGGATAGAAGTAGGAGGTGATAACTTGCAGTGAATCTGGACCAGCTCTACCATGAGGTTACTGACAGTTTGATTGAAAATGTCAAACTGTGTCTTCTAGTCAGTTTTGATCATATTTAGCACTCTGTGTAATACTAGCACTTTCACTATGGAGTTGATATCAGCTAGTCCAGTATTAATGGCTACTTTGACAAACTGGCTCAAAAAGTAGCCAGTGCTTTGAGAGGCACCTTCTGTAATCTCCGGGAAGAGGACAGGAAGAAAGGTATAGGATATGTTGCTATGACGCTATTTAAGCGACGAGGGGCTCATAGTTGAAATCATGGAGGAGTAGATGGTCCTACCATTACTCAGAACAGAGTGTCTAGAGTTTGTAGGTGGAGTGGCCTGTCTTTTAGGGTCTGTAGGCTTCATCTTTCTTCTGCCCTTGCATGCAGTACAAAAAAGAACCTCGGGATTTATTAGGGATTATCAAAGTCTTGAGCTCCAAGAAGTGGTAAAGGATAAGACAGAGAGAAAAGGATTTCTATCCATGAGAGAAGGTTTCAGCTGAAAGTGTAGTGTACTTTTTTGTTTGACTGTACTTGTAATAGATATAGAGGATAATAACTATGACTCATATCTACAAGTCACTTGAAATCTCTTCTTTGCGAAGTCGTATCTGTGATACCAGTGAAGACTTACAAATGAAAGCAAATTAAAGTGTAGTATCTAGACACTAATGTTCTTCATTCAGCAAGATAGCCTTAGTTTTCTAGTAAGGTGCGAAAACTATAACAACTTTATCTGCCCAAGGAAGATTATAACAGCATAAGGTGTAATACTATATGAAGTAGCACAACCAAGTAAAATGCAATTCTGATCTGTGAGAAGTGAAATGGGCCTAAATACTAGCATTCTTAGTAAAAGCCCTACTTCACCTTCCAGTATGTACTACCATACGCGAACAATAAGGTTAATTCATATCCTAGGAGGTAAATCAGAACCAATATCTTCTATGCTATAAAGGTGGTAAAGACTCAATTCAGCCTTGACTGAACGGTACAGTATTTGTTGTGGAAAGGTCTCTGCTGTCACGAATGTGGCTTAGCAAGGAAAAGGTTTCACATGACTCATAGTTATGAGTCATAGGTAGGTTATGTTTCGCGCATGACCTCATTAGAGGTCATGGGTTTTGTGCATGTGACCACTTTGGTCATATGACATGGTTATGATGTTATGTTATGCTTCGCACATGACCTCGGTTAGAGGTCATGGGTTTTGCGCATGTGACGACTTTGGTCAAATGACTAGTTTATGATGTTTTGATATGACTCACAGTTGTGAGTCATATGTTGCGCGTGACTCAAGGATTGAGTCATAAGGGCGAGAAGGGCAACTATATAAGGAGGCCATTAGGGCCGAGTAGATAAGGTGGGTCTCCTCTTCCCACACCAAACTGGCTCCCTCCACGGTCTGAGCACCTTCGACGTGGCTGCTACCCTCTCTCACGAGGTTCAGCTGTTTATGCGCCCTAAGCTCAAGGTCTTGATGCTCTGCCGGGACATCAAGGTTGGTTTCGACAACGTGTCGGCCCCATTACTATGCGACAGACTTGCCACTAAGGCAGTCAACCCTTACATTGTCTAGTGGATAAGGTCCTTCCGCCACGGCCGCTCTTGCCGCCTGGTCTTCCAAGGGGCCCCGCATGTATTTTCCCAGGTCTCAGTCAGCACACCCCAAGGCTCCCCAATCTCTCCTCTCCTGTTCGTCGTTTACGTATCATCCCTTCACTTTTGATTCCTCGTGGCCTCATCCTCTCCTATGTGGACGGCTTCGCGGTCACAGTCGCCTCCAGCTCATATCGCCGGAATCTGTAACAGTTGCAGGGCATAGCCAGGGTGCTTCCAGCAAAAGCTGGCAGGCTGGCTGTGTCCTTCTCGATCCCCAAGACAGAACTCATGCACTGGACGACCCCCATGCAGAAGATCCCTCACCCCCCCCATCCTGGTCCTCTTAGACGGCAACCTCTTCCATCCCTCCAAATTGATACGATGGCTTGGTTACTGGTTCGAGCCCACAATAACTTCATGCATCAAGGGCACCACCCCACACTTCGCCAAGAGACTCGCCCTAGCCCAATGGGCCTTCACGGCGATTAAAAGACTGTCCAGGCCCGATAAAGCCCTCCTCCTCCCCTTTCTCTGCCACCATCTGGCTTCCTCCCTCATCTCCCCGATCCTCCTCTATGGTGTGGACCTCTTCTCCCCAAGCCTCACCCTCCTGCACAGGATGTGCGTCTTCTGGAGGTCTGTCCAGCGGTGGGTGACAAATTGCTTTTCGTCGACTCCGATTGGAATATTGGCTTGTGAGTCAGCTCTCCCCCCCCTCCCACTCCTAGTCCTCCATCGGCAATGGCTGGCCACTGTCCGCCTAGTGTGTCTCCCTCCCTAGGGAAATCTTGTAACTGCCGGGCTCCACCACTCCTTTCCAACCTCCTCCCCATTCCGGGCACCGGAGGATCACCGTCACTACACAAGAGGCCTGTCGTCCATCTACGCCCCGCTCCTCTGGAAGACCCCGCCCCCCTGCCCTCCTGTACACAAACACCTCCCATTGGACGCCATTGCTCAGCACACCCTCTCCTTCATAAGCACCTCGGGCCCCGTCCCTGTGGCCTCACCCGACCTTCTTCCCCCTGAGCAGCTTCCCCTGGCTGAGGGAGTCCCTACCTACCCTTCTATAAAGATACAACTGAAAACCGCACTCACTAGGCACTGGGCTACCCAGTTCCCCCCCTCACCTTACTACCGTTACACCGCATCCCTCTCCCCGCACCCCTTTATGAGCTTGAGAAGGTTTATTGCGGGCAGGATTCACCAGATGCACTCAGGCAAAGGCTACCTCGCTGCCCACCCCTCCTGGTTGACTGAGGACCCCTCCCCCCTCTGCCCCTACTGCGAGGAGGATGAGGAGGACTTCGCTCATGCCATCCTCTACTAAGAGTCCCACAAGGAACCTCGTGAGCGCCACCTCCGGGGGCTCATGAGCATTGGGGAGGACAGCCCTTTATGGACTAACAGAGACTCCTTCCACTTCCTAGCGAGGTACCTCAATGTGACCGCCACAGCCTTCCCCCTTGGTATGGCACCTGCGTGCTGGGACCCTCTGCTCGAACCCATTTCTGTCGACAAGGGCCTCCCGATTTACATCTTCTTGCGCTGAAGAGCGCCATCCACCCCACGATCCGCTCTGCCCCCTGACCGCGCTTGCTTTTGGCTTACTGGTTCGTTCTGTTTTCCGTCATGAGTTCTGCATTTTATTGTTTTATTTCCAGGGGATTTTGTGTCGGCTATTGGACACAACTAGGAGGATTTTATATGTTGCTGCGCGCTTTTCTTTTGTGCCTGCATGTTTGAGATTGAGGTTTTGTTTATGCCATAGCTAGCGCTGCGTGCAAGTTCTTGTATCGTAAACAATGAATACACGATCATAAAAAAAAAAGAGAAAAGAAAGAAAAAAAAAAGAGAAAAAAAGAAAAAAAGGTCCAGTAGATGAGGCGCTTCAGACTTCGTTCTCAGTTATTTCCTTACTTATTACCTTATGCTTTTATGAATATAAAACCTTTATGCTCTTTACGTATGTCTACCTACGAGATGAGGACTCTGCTATAAGAGTCGAGTTGGAGAAAGAGTACGATAGGCGATAAGGATCAGAGACACGAGAGTCTCTCCCACCTTATCGTAGACATAGGTCTAAGAACTATCGTCACGAGAGAACAAGAGAAGTATCGTCTACCCATTACCAAGATCTGCCACTGGTTAGAGATGGTAACATTACGAGGCATCGCTTATAGTAATGCTTAGACGATACCAAGACGGACTACACCTTCCCGGACCTGTGCGTGGGGCTACCTGAAGTTGCGAGCGAAGTACCACGAACGGTTTCACAACTTGGACTAACACCAAGTCCGATAACACCAGAAGAAAGATCAACATACGCGGAGTGTAGCTCTGAAGTAGAAGAGAACAAAAGGATGGAGACGTCAGGACCGGTAGGAGGAGAAGGGGCAGGCTAGGAGCCAGGCCCAGCCCTGGAACTCAGACGCGACCAAATGCAACAGTTACTCCAATTGCTGGGACAACACCGACCCAAAGTCAAACAACCAGAGACATCTGCAGGAAACAAGCACCAGCTCCGGAACTAGATAGCTGAATTAACAATTTACTTTCACGCTATGGGATGGCAAGAAGGACACGATGCGGAAAAGATCATTTACGTTCCAAGTCTCCAGTGAGGAGATGCAAGCAAATAGCTTACACCATATACGGTAGGAAACAAACCAACAAGATGGAGGAGCTGGGAAGAATTCAAGGAAGCAATCAAACAGCAGTTTGGAGAAGTGGACCCCGGAGGCGTGGCCAGGATTCACATAATGAACACGGAGCTAGGATCCCGCTCGGTGACAGAATACTGGAACGAGTTCAGACTCCACCAAACAGCCGCAGTCCTGCACAACGCAACAGAATCGCAATACCTGTATGCGAGCATGACTGAAAGACTATGGGAGCAATTTCAACATTTCGATGCCGTGACCACTACCGTGGACGAACTAGCACCATGGGCTATCAAGAAGGAAACTCTGCTCGCGATCTTGAAGAACCTAAGGAGGGAGAAACCCAAGAAAACAAAACAGACTTCCACCCCCAGGAACACGAACGGAACATTCAGACCTGCGTCACAGACCTACGAAGGAAGCTTCAAACCCACCATCAACCAAGAGGTGGAAATAAACAAGGCTCAGATACCATGACCCCTCAACCTATACAACAAAGAAAACAAAAAGCGAAGAGATCAGAATCTCTGCCTGAGGTGTGGGGCAAGGGACATAAAATTATGGAATACCGGAACAGGCCAGATAATGGACAAAAACCGATGGCACTTGCCCAAGGTAACCACTGGATCAGACAACAGAAGGGAACCAATGGGAGGGAGATGACCAAGGAGGAGAACCAAGCGGAAAAAGAAGATGGTCTCTAGTAAGAGATGGTCTGGCGGATAAGAAGCGGAGGAAAACCATCAGGAGAACAGACACAAATGGAACGAAAATGGTCACCACGGCAAACTAGTACACGGCACTACTGGAAGAAGAAGGAGATGATATTATGATCAAGACGACACTATACGATACGAAGCAGAAAGACACTACAATACATGTGATGCGTGACTTGGTGGCAACTGAAGATTTGCTTGATACAGAAATCTGCGACAAATACGGTTACCCCCAAATTCCGACATAAAAGAAAAAACAGGTTTATCTAGCGGACGGAAAGCCCAGCACTATGGGACCCATAACCCCTACAGTGCAAGTACCCATAGCTATAGGCAGCCATAGACAAGAGGCAACCTTGCAGGTAGTGAACCTGAAGAACCACGAGCTTGTCCTTGGGATGCCATAGTTACGACAGCATAATCCCGCGATCAATTAGGACAAGAACAAGATTACATTCGCTAGCGAACGATGAACGACAGGATGTCGCAACAGTTCGCCAGTGGTGTATACAACACCCGAGAGAGAGGCACAAGAGGAGAACCTGAAGGTACGATTCAACCAACTCATAGAAGAACCGGATTGAAGATTGAGATTCCAGAAGTTACACAAGAAGGAGCTGGCACCAACTAAGGGTTCTAGACAAGCTGCAGGACACGACCTATATGCCGACCAAGACAAGACGATCCAAGCAAGGGGTCAAGAGACGATATCAACTGGAATAGCGATAGGATTACCTCCCAGTACCTGCGGGCAGATAGCACCACGCAGCCAACTGGCAGTCAATAAGTGACTCCTTGCTAACGTAGGGGTCATCGATGCCAACTATGCCGGAGAAGTCAAAGTAGTCCTAGCCAACCTAGGAGATTTCAAGCAAGAGATTCGACCAGGAGACCGGATCGCGCAGTTGACCATTGAAAAATTCAACCCAGAAGAGCTGCACGAAACAAGAACTTCAGGACACCAAAAGAGGGATAAAGGACATTGGTAGCACAGATAGCTCAAAGACCAAGAAAGATGAGCCGGCACAGATTCGAGAAATATTGGCCCACGCGTTCGGCAGATATTACAAGAGAGGAGACCTCACCGGGATCCTCAAATGGAATCCACAAGAAGAAAGTCTGGAATTAGCACGGATCAATATCAGCACAGAATTAGCGATAAAACAAAAGCAACAATGAGAAGAGAAGGAGTGGTACGATATACTACCCCAAGAATGCCACCAATTTGTGAATCTATGCGAGAAGACGGAAGCAGATCGACCACCACCAAGAAGACCCGGAGTGGATCACGAAATCCATATCGAAAAAGACAAGAAGACCAAAGGAAAGAAAAAGTATTCCATCACAACGCCTATATCCCCTGGGAGCAAAGGAATTGGCGGAACTACGTGAATATATTCAGCAGAATACGAAAAGGAGATGGATACGACATTCGCTCGCATCGGGGAGATTACCAATCTTATTTGCCTGAAAGAAGGACAGAACGATGAGACCATGCGTGGACTATCAAGCACGCAACTTGGTCACAAAGAAAGACCAATACCCGCTACCATTGATCAGAGAGGCCCTGAATCGCTTAAGGGCGGCGAAATATTTGACCAAGTTGGACATCAAGGACGCCTATCGCAACATACCTATAAAGGGAGGAGACGAATGGAAAACAACCTTTGCAACAACATATAGGATGTATGAGTATTTGGTTATGCCGTTTGGCCTGACCAACGCGTCTGCATCATTCCAACGATGGATCAACCAGGTACTTAACAAGTTCCTGGATATATGCTGCATCATCTACCTGGACGATGTACTCATATATTCGGAAAATCTGGAACAACACAGAAAGGACATCAGCAGCATAATGAACAAAATTCGGAAATCAGGGATAAAGATCAAACCATCCAAGTGTGAGTTCCACAAAAAGGAAACCAAGTACCTAGGATTCATCATCAACGGTAAGGGAGTCCAAGTGGACCCAGTAAAGACAGCAGCTATATGGGACTGGGCAAAGCCGAATAACCAAACAGATATCCCATGCTTCATGGGATTCTGCAACTTTTACCGCAGGTTCATCGAAGGGGTTAGCAGAATGGCGAAACCCCTGTATAACCTAACGAAGAAGGAAGTCAAACGGGAATTGGGAGAAGAAGAGCAGAAAGGATACGACGATATACGAAGCAAACTCACAATGGTTCCAATACTGGTGCACTTCGATCTACGAAAAGAAACGACAATCAAGACAGATGCATCAAAATATGTCTGCTCGGGAATCCTATCCCAGAAATGCAATGATGGGAAATGGTGCCCACTGTGCTATCGATCAAAGACAAGGGCACCCGCCGAATGCAACCACGATGTGGCCAACAAAGGACTATTAGCTATAGTTCAAGCACTCAAGGAGTAGAAGAGATACATACAGAACAATGATCACCAGGTCAGAGTTCTCACAGACCACAAGAACCTAGTTCCCTTCATAACAATGAAGGAATTCAACGATAGGCAAATCTGATGAATGGAAAGCCTAAGCAAATACAATTTCAAAATCGAATACCGACCTGGAAAAGAAGCAGGAAAGCCCGACGCCTTAACAAGGATCGCAAGCGACAAACTACAAGATATAGAAGATGAAAGAAACAAGCAGAAAAATCGCGTTCTGCTCCTAAAGGAATACTTCGAAGCAATGGAATCAATAGAGATCCAAGGCGCGGACAACAAAGAACTACCGGAAGCGATCATGGAAGAAAAGGAGTTCTAGGAAATAAGGAAAAGCCTAGAGAAGGGAGACAAGGAAAAGAAAGAGGTGGTGTTAGGACTATGCGAATGGAGAGACCACTATCTGTGGTACGACGGAAAGGGATGGATACCAGAAGAGAAAAAGATAAGGACAAACCTTATCAAGAAATACCGCGACGACAAACCGGCAGGACACGGAGGAATGGCTAAAACACCCGATCTGATCACGCGAAGATATTATGGGCCGGGGCTAAGGGAGTCAGTCAAATAATGCGTCAAAAATTGCGACATATACCAAAGGACGCAGGTGGTACTACACGCACCATATGGGCTGTTAAAACCAAACCAAACACCAGGAAAACTAGGGGCATCCATATCAATGGATTTCATAACCAATTTACCTAAGGCCAATGGATATGACTCAGTCCTAGTCGTGGTGGATCGCCTGACCAAAATGTGTCCTTTTATAACAACCCGAATGGATGCGACAGCACGACGGTTCGCAACAACATTCATCAAGGAACTCTTTCGATTACACAGACTACGGAAAGATATCATCACTGATCGAGGATCCATATTCACGTCAGAAATGTGGAAGAAGATAATAGAAGAACTTGGAATCAAAAGAAAGTTATCTACGGCTTTCCACCCGCAAACAGAGGGACAAACCAAATGAACAAAGGGGATATTGGAACAATATTTACGAGCCTACATCAACTATCAGCAAGGTAATTGGGACGAGCTATTACCAATAGCGGAGTTTGCATACAATGGCGGGAAACAAGAAACAATTAAGACTATACCCTTCTACGCAAACTACGGTCTCGACCCAGCATATCAGGCCACAGGTTATACGACCAAAGGACTGATAACCAACGAAGAAGATATGAGTCAATTACATGACACCCTATGAGCAGAAATGACAACAGCACGATTTCAACAAAAAGAGAATTACGCTGAACAACGAAAACCCGATGCACATCTACAACGAGGCGATTAGCTGTGGTTACTACCAAGAAATATACGGATAACGAGACTATCCAAGAAATGGGATTACAAGAAGGGGTGACCCTTCAAGATATCGCAAAGGATAGGGAAACGAGCATATAAACTGGACCTTCCCCGTCTATGAAGATACACAACACATTCCACATCTTACTCTGGGAACTCTATCATGACAGCAAGCTTCCATCACAAACCAGTACACCTCCTCCACCAATCGAACAGGACAGAGAACTGGAATACAAAGTCCAAGATATAATCGACTCCTGCTTGCACTACGGTATCCTTCAATACCATGCTAAGTGGACCGCTTACTCCCCCGAACACAATCATGAGTCGTACCCAGCTACTAACTTTGCAAACACTCAAAATGCCCTCATCCTCTTCCACTAATGCTCCCCACAGAAGCCGTCAGCCTAGTGTCGACAACGTCCCAGACGACTTTGAGCTAGTAGGTAGTCCCACGAGCCCTCCACCCGACGCAGCCAAGTGGGCTGCGGCAGAAGCAGAAACCAGAATCAAGAAGGAGGAAGAGGAGAAGACCATCGAGGCCAAGTGGGCCAAGTTGATCAACGACCACGAATGAAACCATGCCATCTGTCACTGGACGGCATGTACAGACGATAGGTGCCCTGTGTACCTACATGGAAAACAATGTAGCAACTTCTTCCCGAGCAAGAGGTCAGTGACAAAACAATCGCCACCAACCACACCCATCCAGGTGGAATGGACGACACAACCACAACCTCTGCCCACTAGCCTGTCACACCACAAGATCTCCTGGCAGAACTGCATACGCAGGTACTGCCCCCATCACTGCAGACAACAATGGGAAGCCAAGCAGGCAACTCAAAAGGCTCCGAGGACGGAACTTAGGGAGGAGGGGGTTACAATAACACTTGTGTCCAAAGAAGAACTACGCCCAATGAGCGAACGATTGTGGCGAGAAAATGACAGGCTAGTGGAGGAAACGAAACCCCAGCAGGAAGCGATCGTGCGCTTGGAAAACCAGGAAAAGAGATACCAACAATTGATCGACGGAGCAAGGAGGGGAGTTGAAATAGTGAGAACTTCCTGCAATGATAAGATAGAGCAGGGAGAGGAAACAGTGTGGAAGGAATGGCTCAAGTTGAGAGCCATTATCGTCGAGGTGTGAGGACACTGTCAAGCAGCGGTGGACAATTCCAAATGCTTCACGAGGTTTGTGGGCCGCCTCCACAATGAGAGATTCTAAGCTTGAAGGGACTTGAGCTTAGGGAGGCAGGAGCTAATGTCATGAATGTGGCTTAGCAAGGAAAAGGTTTCACATGACTCATAGTTACGAGTAATAGGTATATTATGTTTCGCACATGACCTCATTAGAGGTCATGGGTTTTGCGCATGTGACCACTTTTGTCATGTAACTTGGTTATGATATTATGTTATGTTTCGCACCTGACCTCAGTTAGAGGTCATGGGTTTTGTGCACGTGACCACTTTGGTCATATGACTAGTTAATGATGTTTTGATATGACTCACAGTTGTGAGTCAGATGTGGCGCGTGACTCGAGGAGTGAGTCACAAGGGCGTGAAGGGCAACTATAAAAGGAGGCCATTAGGGCTGAGTAGATAAGGCATCCTCCGTCTCCTCAATTTTCCTTACCCTTGAAATCAACCCTCAACGCTTGGGATCTGACGAACCACCCGCCCCTCCCCTCTCCTCCCACGATGGCTTCGGCCTAGTAGTGATAGCCATCCGCCTCCCCCCTTTGCCTTCCTTCGCTTTTCTCTGCATTGGGGCTCTGCCTCCTCTGGGTTCCAGTATGCCTTTCGCGCTGCCCATCCCTGCTCCTCTCCTCACTTAGTGAGGCCCCTCCCTACGGTCAGCGACCGCTCGCTTCCCATGCTTCAGACGGCTGGGAACACGGTTTGCAGTACGCAGGAGCTTTCCAACAGGGCTTAGGGTCGATCTCGCTCCTCCCTACAGTTGGCTCAAGTGGTGGTATCCCACCCACTAAGTGACGCTATCTCTCGTAGAACAAGGGACTACATGAGAGACGCGGTAAGACGCTTGCCTTCTGCTTTCGAGGAGCGCCTAGGAAGACACGAACACGATTACTGAGAGTTGACACGGTCACGTTCGGTTTCCGTCCTGCCCCAATGGTTTGATCAGCTTGCACCCTACTGCTGCACCCTTACTCAGCTTGCACCCTACTCCTACACCGCCTCATTTTGACGCCCCTCGGGTATTTTCGCGTGGCTTTCCGGTCTGGATGGCACTAGTCCCTGTTCCCTGCCACAGGTTTTGTTTTCTGGGGCCTGGGTTTTCTCTTTTCGGTTTCCCACCTACTTTCTCGCGTATATCCCTTAGCCGTAGACGTTTATTGTCGTAGGTAGCACTGATTCGGCCGGGTTAAGACTGTTTGGGGTGGCTCTTGTTAGGGGGATGAACCACTGTCGGGAAGTGGGGTTTCTCTTGGTCTGAAGGGTGAGGGTGGCTTTCTTTTCACAGTCTTTACAGTTTGTGGATACTACAAGTTGCGGGGCGGGGGAGTTTTTTCGACTGCGCGGGGTGTTGGAGCCGGCGGCTCTAGGCGAGACCCTTCCATGTTCAAGTCCTGGGGCCTTCGGGCTGGGCACCTGGTCTCCGGTGTTGATAGGCTTCATGACGGTTTTTCTTCTGGCTGTTTTGGGCTGGCGTAGGGGGCGAGGTTTTGTGTCTGCCATAGCTAGCGCTGCATGCGGCCCATGTACCTTTAACACGGAATAAACTTGTAGATAAAAAAAAAAGAAAAAAGGAAACAAAGGAAAAAAAGGAAAAAAAGGCCCAGTAGATAAGGCTCTTCAGACTTCATACTAAGTTATTTCCGTACTTATTACTTTATGCTTTTACGAATATAAAACCTTTACGCTCTTTATGCATATCTACCTACGCGACGCGGACTCTGCTATAAGAGTCGAGTTGGAGAAAGAGTACGATAGGCGATAAGGATCAGGGACACGAGATTCTCTTCCACCTTATCGTAGACATAGGTCTAAGAACTATTGTTGTGGGAGAAGAAGAGAAGTATCATCGACCCGTTGCTGACAACTGACACTGGTTAGTGATCCTAACATCTGCCTCCTCCTCATTGTAGGTACCGGTTCTACACAGGTCAGGATTCTCCAAATATATGTGTGTAGCCAGTTAGCTCTTACTCTACCTCATACAGTATATGTGTCCCGCCATGAAGCTGTCGTAGTCTATGAATCCATGTTAATGAGTTGGTGGTCTCTATATCTAGTATCATCATAGTCAAGCTTTTCATGCTCTGCCTTCCAATACCATTACCCTTAGTTGACTCTTAGAAGTCTAATAAGTACACAGGCCTATAGAGTAGACTCCATTGCAATACCAACCACAGTGAAAGAAAAAATCACGTGAAAGAATTCGCCAAGCCCCTACCTCATTGGCCAACATCCTATTCTCACCACTTCCTCATCTACTTAAAAGACCTTTTCCCAACAAAACTGCCTTTAATATTTAATTTCCATTACTTTTGACAACTGAGTCATACTTTCCCTTGCGTTTGATGCCTTGCAATAGTAAAGGCAATGGTAACGGGCTGCAAATCCTCTTGCACTCCATTTTCACCCTTACTCCTCCCAGAACCCAGCCTCACATGAAAATACTTATATTGCTGTGGATACCCTATTCACTGTTTACACAGTCAGTACTGCTTTCCAACTCCTAGAGGATAATAACATGGCATCTGATTCCATTACCGCCCTCATTATCTAGCCAAGAAATGATCTCCAGGCAATGATCGCCAGATACAAGCTTATAAAAATCTCCAAGACTGCCTTGGAAAAACACCTATGTGTTGTCCAAGACTGGCACATTCCAGATACTGAACAGTTGAAAGCTATGGTTACCAACTGCACTACCCAAATTGCACATCTTCAGTCCTAACAGCTCATACAACAACCATCTACCACCCACCAATTTATTCTACCACCACCCCCTACCATACAAACATAGCCCCAGAAGGCTACCCAAGTACTCCCAGTCAAGCCTGCAACATCCTGACTAAAGAAAACCACTCCCTCAACTTTTCTCATAAAACATGACCATACCCTTGTTATTGAAAGAGATGGGACTCCACTACCAGAAGACAACTACTACCTCATTATACGTGAGGCTGTGAACTCAGCTATCAAGAAGCAACTGGTCTCTAACATTGAGTTCATCACCAACCATCACATCTTCCTTATTATAAATGACAATACATGTGACTTAACCATGCTCAAAAATCATGGCTTTGCTATTGAAGAGGCTATTTGAGCAACCATTCCAACTGACAACTGCCTCAGAAAAAATGCGGTTTGGCAAAAGGTTATCATCTATGGCATCTCCACTACAGTTACTTTCCCTACCATTTAGTCTGAGATTGAAACCTTCAATCCTGGTACCTACCTTCCCTGCCCCTCCAGGTGGCTCACCACTGAAGTCCAATATCAGAACAAGACAGCATCTGCCCTGGTTCTCACCATTGCCGGTAAAGACTCTACAGAAAAAGCCCTTAGCAAAGGCATCTCACTCATTGGCAGGAAGTTCAAAGTACAAGATTATCTTTCCTTGGGCCCTCATACTCAATGCTCCACATACCTTGAATTCAGTTACTACCCTTCCCAATGCATCAAAACCCTCCACAGTACTATTTGTTCTTAGGACTATCCCGTATACTGGCACACTTGCAGCAGATCTGAGGTCCTTACCAAGAGCAGGCTATGTCTCCATACCACTGTCCTTTGCCTCAACTGTGGCACCAATCACCTAGCAACTTTTAAGGAATGTCTAACCTACCAACATGCAGACCAGGTAGCAACTTAGAGGAGCAACAAAGCTGTTATGGTTTTATTAATTTTGTTTTTCTCATTTTTTGGCCAATAGGCTGGATATTGTATTTCCTTTTATCATTTAACTTATGATCAGGCCAAGCAAAGGCTGCAACAACATTATATAAGACATGATAGAAGACTGCATAGAACATGTCTTTGTATGGTAGTTCTACTTCATAGCCTCGAGGTTTTATAAGCATAATGATATACAATAATAATAATAAACAGGCTTATAGAGTGATCCTCGGTCTCCTCTACACTTCCCGTGATTGAAATTTATTTCCAAATTGGGATAAACTCAACATCACAACAAAGTATCATCACTTTTCGGTCTTCACTCTCCCCTAGGGGGGGGGTGTAGGCTATCTCTATCTATCTCTGTAGACTTCCGGTCCTTTTTTACTTTCCTTTCCCTTTGAGGTTTATCCTCTAGGGATAACTCATCCTCTTCTTCCAGCATCTCACAATTCGGGGTACCTCACTTACCATGCTTTTGCTAAGCCTCACTTAGCATTGGTGCAGTTGGCTTTCCCTCTTTTTCCTCACAACAGACGGGTGGGATTACGGTTTGCAGTATGCATTTATGATGGATTCCTGTATCCTTCCCGTAAAGAAACTGGGGAGCTATGTCGGGTCTCCTCCATAGGCCACGGTCGATTACGCCACCCTCCTTCCTCCCTCATCACTTCAGCAGGTGGTATCCTATCCACTATAGTGACACTATCTCTCATACAACAAGGGACTACATGAGAGACATGGTAAAACTGCTGGCTTTGTCTGGGGCTTGCTGGAGGACGCCTAGCAAGACATGAATACGATTTGGATAGTTGTTTTCACACTTGGATCTACTCTTCCTCCACACTTTCTCTGCTGCGATTGGCTGGCACCCCACTGCTACCACAGGCTGGTACCCTACTGCTACCCCCCCACCTTAGCTAGCACCTTACTGCCTTCTACACTTTCTGCTAGTCTCAGACCAGTACCACCCCCCCAAGCGCGTATCTTACTACCGCTTCTTTCTGGTCGGCACCTCGTCTGCCGGCCTCCCCACCAGGCCTGGTTTTCTGGCGGACCTCTGGGGGTTCTTGGGCCGTGCCACATGCCTTCCTCCTACTTCGATTAGGTTTCTCTCACTTTTGTTTCCTTTGCCCCTTGTTGCCAAGCCTATCAGGTGTAGGGTACATCTGCCTGTTTCAGTACTCAGGGCCAGTTCTTTGATGGAAGATCTAGGTATATCTGGGTGACATAAGCCGTATGGTATTCCTACGGGTTCGGTTTATAGGTTTCCATTTGTTTGGGGTTTCTTTCTATTGTTTTAGTTGGTTCACTGTTGGGGCTTTGGGATTTCGCTTATGTCCTGCGTCTGTGGAGGTGTCCGGTTCGTGTACACTGTAGCGGTTGTGCATTGCGGGTGTTTTTTACACCAACTTACTTTTTAGTTTGACGGTTTTTCTTCTGCCTTTTTTGAGCCGGGGCAGGAGTGGAGGTTTAGGTCTACATAGCTGGCACTGACATGACCTTGTTCCTTAATAGTAAATAAAAAGCATAAAAATAAAAAGAAATAAAAAATAAAAATAAAAACAGGCCTATAGAGTTATCCTCCATCTCTGCTACACCTCCTGTCATTGGAAGGTATTTCCAATTTGGGATAAACTCAAAACTAAGGGTAACTATCACAACTTTTTGTGTCTGTACTGGCCACCTGGAGAGGGTGTAGGCCATCACTTTTTATCGCCTGCTTTGGCAGAAATCATTCTGCTTCTGTCCATCTTGGCATCAACCCCCTTGTGATAGCTTATCTTTTTCTTCTGAAGTCTCGTGATATCAGACACCTCTATTTCCCCACTATTGCTTTAACCTTGCTTAGCATCAACCTAGTTGAAATTTCTCGTGAACTGTTCAACAGATGGCTGGGAACACAATCTGCAGTATGTGATTACGGCAGGCTCCTGTATCACCTCTACGAAGAACTGTAGGGGTTGTATTAGGTCTCTTCAACAGACAACAGTTGATTTCGCTATCTTCTTTCCCCTCATTACCTGATGGTAATATTCTCCCAACTACGTGATACTATTTCTCATAGAACCAGAGACTAAAGGAGAGATACAGTAAGATAGATGGCTTTGATGTGGGCTTGCTGGAGGCCACCTAGTAGGACACGAATATCATACCAACAGTTGACCTCTGTTTGGATCAACCTATCCCACCTCATTCTCCGCTGTGCAATTGGTTAATATCCTACTACCAAACATGATAATCCTTAGGCTTGCACCCTACTGCTACCTATTAGCCAGCACCTCAATGCCTTTCCCTCTTTCTGCTGGCACTACAGCCAGCACCTCTCTCAGTTGGTACCTTACTACTACTGCTTTTCTCCTGGTCAGCACTTCAGCTGCTGGCTGTTCAGCTAAGTCGTGATTTCCAGCAGACCACTAGGGTTCCCAGGCTCTACCACAAGCTTTGTTGGCTTCATTTGGTCTCCTCTTACTAATTGTTCTCCCTGCCACTATTGTCAGAGGCTTATTTAGTTCCTGCTTATACTCAGGGCCAGCCAGTATCATCTGTTGATAGGCTATGTGCATCATCCTATTAGGCCATATCCCTTTAAGCTTATGGGTTTCATTTGTTTAGAGTTTCTTTGTTACTGAATTAGTTCACTGTTGGGGTTGGGGGCTTCTCATATGTTGCGCATCACTGTAGGTCTTTGGTTCATAGTCACAGTATGGCTGTACTTTGAGGTAGTTTTTAACACCATCGGGTGCTTTGTACTTAGCGGTTTTTTTTCAGCCATCGTGGGCCGGACTGGGGAAAGAGTTTTGTAGCTGCCATCCCGGATGATGCATGTGACCAGATATACCTTAAACATGTATAAAACAGGATTTAAAAAGAAAGAAAAGAAAGAAAAACTGCCCTATAGAGAGAGTCTTAGCTCATTCTCTTCTCCCACTGACTGCAGTACTTACCACCTTCCCTTTAGCATCCCCACACCCTAATTCTGACCTTCTCTCCACCATCAATGGAGTTTTGTACAAGCTCTTATATCGTGCCCAAGCAGTAACTTCGTGCCACTCTTCTCGCCAGCTAGAGTGTAATAACCCCTACTCCACAATACTACTAGCATAATTCTTCCCATAGATCGCGGGCATTTATGGCAATGGACAAATTCATGGTCCGGAGACTATACCAGATGCATTCTGGCAAGAGCTACCAGGTAGCCCATACCTCTTAGAACACCCTAGATGAGCTCAGGACCTGCTCCTACTGCATGAAGGAAGATAAGAGCTTTTCCCGCACCATCTTCCCCTGCCCAGTCAAGACTGGCTGCCACAAATGCCCTCGTCAAGATGTGGACAACATTAGGGAAAACTCTGCTATATGGTCCTGGCTCTCCAACCTAGTCGTCTTGGGAAAATACATTAACTTGACCGGAACCAGCTTTCCACCTGCGATGCCAGCATTATCTGGGCCCCTCTGGATTTCACAACAAGATTGATTATAGTTTTTAGCTTTACTTTTATTTTGTTGTTATACTTGTTCATGATTTTTCTTGGCTAAGCTGCAGATGTTGTTATTTCTTTAGCAGGTAGTATAGTCACCCTTTATGGTGCCTATGATAGTTTTATTAGTTTTGAAGATGGGAGCCAATGGTTTTTTTTTTTTGTTTGTTTGAGATTAAGGTTTTCTGGTTGCTATAGCTAGCACTGCATCTACGTTCTTATATATTTTTCACTTTTTTATGTTCTTTCTATATCATATATTTATTGTTAGGTATAAAACCGTGCATGCACCTTATACTATGGCATACAAAAAACCTAAATCCTGAACCTGTAACAAAGGAAAAAACTAACATCAAACAACATAAAAGCTCTCTACCTAATTGGAAAAAATATAATCTCTAGTACCTTAATTGGTGACTAACAACCAAGTACAGCCCCTAACAATTAAGAAATAAACTTATCAATCATCAAAAACATAGGAACCAGAAAAATACAATAACAGTCCTTATCTCCTCATGCAGCATAAAGCCCTTTCTTTCAAGAAAATAAAACATCTCCATATCTCACTAGCAGCCAGCCTAGAAAACGGCCTTCGCGTGTGTTTTGTAGACAAGAGTAGGGATCGACCAGCACACCTCAGTTAGGTTCTAGCGAGGGAGAGCGAGCTCTGATCCTCGGCATAGTGGGAGGTAAGCTGGTGGCAGTGGCAGAAATGTAGCTCGCCAACTCTTGGATAAGGTTAGTAGAAGTCCGGACTGGAGCATCAGTATCTAGACTATCAATCACTGAGAGATGGGACTGGTACTGTATGATTTTAGTAGGGCAGTTTAGGATCATACAGAGGTAGGTGTCTTTTTCCTCCAGATAGGATGGACATAGGGAGGGGTCATCAGGGTGTCCACAGTCCTTGTATCCTGCTTGATAGCTCATGGTGGTGCATATCTGGTGGAGTCTTCCTGACATAAATCTTGGGAGGTGCATAAATGCATGGGGTGTTATTGAGGGACTAAATAGGTAGTCATATGGTAAGGGTCATTCAGCTGCCCACATTGTTACCAGGACTGACCTAATGGCCTACCTGAGAGCACCATACTCTACTTTGGACTTGTTACATTATTGTAGGTGTATCAATTGTAGAGATGCTAGGAGGAGACTAGTGACTCTGGTTATTTCCTGAATAAGGAGTCGCCATAGAGTGTCAAGAGGGTGGAAGTTACTCCAGTGCCATCTGATCATATTCCAACTCACCAGCTTAGAATGACTCAGGATACCTACTCTGAGGTATTTATCGGACCGGAGAGTACGATGCTCATCCCTTGTTGGGACTGACAGTGGAAGACTTGCGGCCACGGAGTGGACACATGGAGGGGAGCAGACTAGCCTCCATGCTGTGAGTCTCTTCTTCTCAGTAAGGTATGTTGCAATTTGTGATGAAGCCCCCTCACAGTTGGTGCCCTGAGGAGTGTTGTATAGAAACAATTGATTATCCATCTAACGACACATTTCCTGAATGTGTCTATTCTCTAGACAGAGCTAGCACTAGGGATGAACTAGTCACTGCTGTAGGTCAAGATTGAGAGTATGAGTCCCACTGCTGGTTTTCTGTTGCACCAAGAAGAGAGCCCTTTGCCAGCATCAGTTTGCCGGTGTATCTCAGCAATGGCCACTTGGGCCTCTGCTAGCCTCTTCTTCAAGTGCTGGTTAGTGTTCAGGCATTCTTGTACCTTTTTTTATTTATTTTATTTTTATATCATATAGTTATTATTAGGTACAAATCTTTGCAGGCAGCTCATGCTATGACATACAAAAAACCTTAATCCCAATGCAGTTACAAAGGAAAAAACAAACATCAAGCGACAGAACAAGTCTTCTACCAAAGTGGGAAAAACATAATCCAAAGCACCTGAACAGTGACTAACAACCAAGTATAGACTTCCAATAGCCAACCACAAAGCCAACCATTAAGGAACAAATGTATAAAATAACCAAAAGTAAAGTAACCCAAGCCCATGACCAAATACTGAACCTAGGAAAACAAACAGCATGAATTGTAAGAAGTAGGAGCCTACAGAATACCATAGGCAAAAGTAGTAATTACACCAAGGCCATGCCAATCGACAACTGAGGTATGAATTGAACCCACAGCACAGCCATCATAGCTAGTAAAGAGCAGAAGGGTGCCAGCCAAAGGTAGTAATGAAGGGACACTATGTAGGTGTCAGGTGTCAACCATCTCAACCCCTTCCTCATCCCCATCAGGATTTCCGGAGAATCAGACTGGGCGGGTAGGGCAAGAGGCAGAGTGGGCTTAATGGAGGCCATCCCAGTTCACACACCTAGGAGTAAAGTGACTTCAGGGATAGTTACCGATGCAACAGGTAGCTATGGGGTAGGAGTAATCCCCAGTAGAATGTGGGAGGCAGCAATAGCGGTAGGCGGAGTGGTGAATGCACTAGGTACCATGGTGCCCAAAGAACCGATAGTGGGAAAACTGGGTGAGGGAGTTGAAGTGAAGCTGACACTCAGTCTTGAAGGTGGTGGAGAAGGCAGATAGGCATTTTTCAATGAAAAGGAGTGCTTTAGGTCCCCGTGATGATGACAACAATAGAGGAAGCAGCTTTCCCAGTATGAGAGTTATCAGAAGTAAGCTATCTAGGCAGGTGGGCAAGGGCCAGCCCAGTGTGGTATGTGGTAAGCTCTGTTGCAATAACTGCTAAGGGCTCAGAGGTGGGTAGGCCATGCACAATAGGTTGTATGGCAGGTGTGTCCAGATGGACAGTGGAAGTACTTGGTATTAGGTGGAAGAAGATAGAGGCCTTGCAGTTAAGTGTAGTGGCCCTGACAGTCTCCATGGTGGTAAAGATGACATTGCCTCCTGAAAGGACAACTGTCTCAATAAGAGTAGAGTAGAGAGCCTTATTGATTGCGTCTCTCAGCTCCAAGGCTAATGGGGTAAGAGGGGAGCCATCTCTTTTGATTATCAGGCGTCATGCTTTCATGGTGAGGCCCTTCTTTGCCTGGACTGCTGCCAGAGTGGGGGTGGGAGAAGCCGCCTAGGTGGCTGGCTTCCTGGTTGAGGGGAACTGCTTTCTTCCCTTGCTCACTACTGTCGCCCAAAAAGGAGCACCAACCAAGATGGAAATAGGGGCCGAGAAGGGCGGCATAGAGTGGGCAGGATGCCGGCAGGTGATATTCTTGTACCTTAAAAAGCAATATATGAATTACAAAAAAAGAACAGGCCGATAGAGTTTACTACTATGTTTATGACAAGATGCAGGAAGGCACTAGATATTTTCTTCTTATTATGTATACTTTATAGACTTTTCAGCATTTAACTTTCTTAATATAGTATAAATTCTTATACTTTTCATTTTTTCATTTCGCTTTTTTTTATTTTCAATTTTATTCCATCTTGAAGGTATACTGTCCCCATATTGCACAAGCTATGGCTGATGCACTAACCTTCTCTCCTGCTACAGCCCCAATGCAGCCAAAACAAAAACCGTCATGAAGTCGCTCAATATCAACAATTAATGGCCCAGCTCTTAGGCCTAATCACTTGAACATGGAAGGGTCTCACCTAGAGCCCTCAACTCCAACACTCAGTAAAGTTGAAAAAACATCCTGTCCTGTAAACTTGTAGTATATATAAACAGTGAAGACAGTAAAGGATAAGCATCTGCAAAAACAAAGGCTGACATCCTTTGCATTCTCTACATTGAACGTAAAGAATGAAGAAGGGTGAAGCGCGATTGGGTATGCAAAGTGACCCGGCAGTTACTCTCAAAATGTAGTTACCCAACTACACGATTCACCAGACGCAACCTGATGCAACCAGACGTAGCAACAAAATCAGGAAACCAGATGTAAGAACCAAATCTACAAGATACAACCAGACATAGTAACTGAACATCCAGCATGTATCTTGATATCACATCGACATCAGGAGCCATATATCAACTTACCAAGTTTACAAAATATAAGATTCAAACAGGTGATGTTGGTCACACTTGGCAATTTACAAAATCTATACACAAAAACTTCTTTATTCTTTGTTATAGTGCAAGTATTCTACAAAAGCTAGTTTATAGAAACTGCAAGTACTAGACTACTAAATAGCCAGTTCTCTAACAGCCTGTAACTCCCTATATACTGGGACCAAGTTGGCTTTCTATATCTCATTGGAAGGCTGGTATTGGGTGGGCCAAAGTGCCCACTGATCAGTCACTGTGTCGGTACATCTGTGAAGAAACCTAGTATCAAAGTCCGCAGTTAGCCAAAGCCTCACCAAGGAAACACCACTTTGATAACTGCCTATAGCTAGATAGCTATTGATTCCAGGTAGGCATTCTGTAGCCCAGTGGACAGCTCGCATCAGGTAGATCTGGATCCCTAAGTATTGGATGCTTCATCAGAACGACTGTGAAGTAGTCTGGTGTCAAGGTCTATAGTTAGACAAAACTTTACCACAGAAACACCACTTTTATGACCACCAGTAGCTCCACGGGTATTGATGCCATGTTGCTACCTTGTGGCTCATTGAAAGGTGGGCATCGCATAGCTCTCTGTACCAAAAAATTGGAGGTTATATCCAAAGGACTCGCAAGACTTCTGCTATTAAAGTAAGCACTTAGCTAAAGCCTCACCAAACAAGCACCACTTGCACAATAGCCTATCTCTCTATGGGTGTTGATACAGAGTAGATATCCAATAGCCTGTTGCAAAGCTGGCATCAAGTAGGCCTAGGTGCGTACATAGCAAAGGCTACATTCCAAGGGCCCTGAAGGAATCTGGCATCAATACTAGCACTTTGCCAATGTTTTGTCAAAGAAGTACCACTTTTATAAGATCCTGTATCTCTAGAGATGATGATAGCGAGTAGACGTTCCATAGCCCGTTGGCTGGCTGGGGTTGGGTAGCATCAGAGGCCATAATATCACAGACTGCACCCCTTGGCCTGTGAAGAAACAAGGCATCAAAGTTAGTACATAGTGAAAGCCTTAGCTGGAAATATTATTTTGATAACAGGCTATAACTCGGTAGGTATTAGTGTCATGTAAATATTTTATACCTTGTTCGATAGCTGAGATTGGGTACATCTAGGTGCCAAAGCAATGAATGCTTTATCCAAAGGGCCCTGAAGGAATCTGGCATCCAAGTCAGCACTTTACCAAAGCATCACCAAAATAGGACCACTTTTATAACAGCATGTAGCTCCACGTGTATCGATATAGGATAGATGTTCTGTAGCTTGTTAGAATGCTGACAGCAGATGGGTCTAGTTTCTGTAGTATTAGAGGCTACATCCTTAGCACTGTGATGGAATCTGGCATCAAAGTAAGCACTTAGCTGCAGCCTTGCTAAGGAGGCATGACTTTCATAATCACCTCTATTTCCATGGGTGTTGGTGCTGAATTGACAATCCATAGCTCATTGTGAGGCTGGTGTCGAGTAGGCCTAGGTGCCAAAGTGCTGAATACTGTGTCTCAAGGGCTGTGTAGAAATCTGATGTCACATGCAGCATTTCGTCAAAACCTGGCCAAAGACTCACTCAGCTGTAACTCCATAGATATTGATGTCGAGTAGACATTCTTTGCAAAGTTGCAAAGCTGGTGTTGCTTATGTCCAGGTGCCAAAGCGGGCATTACTGCCTCCTCAGAGCTCAATAAGAATCTGGCATCAAAGCCAGTACTTAGTCAAAAGCTTCCAAAAGACTTAGCAGGCTCTAGGTCTGTAGATATTCACATCAAGTAGATGGTCCTTGCCCTATAGGAGAGCTGGCATCAGGTACGCCGAAGTGATAACATACTGTGTGTTGCACCCTGAGGACTCTGTAGGAATCTGGCATCAAAACCAGCAGTTAGTCAAAACCTTACTCATCACTCGCCAGATCATAATTCCATAGATATTGGTGTCAGGTAGACCCTCCATGGACCATTGGAATACTGGAAATGCCTAGAACCTGGTGCCGAAGGCTCAGACACTGGGTCCTAGGAACTCAATGGTAATCTGATATCAAATTAGTACTTATTCAAAATCTTACCTGTGACTTGTCAGATTGTAACTCTATGAATACTAGCGTTTAGTAGAGGCTATTTTGACTATTGGAGAGCTGGCAGTAAGTAAATCTAGGTACTAAAGTATCCAAAGCTGGGCCTATAGAATTCTGTAGGAATCTGGTGTCAAAGTCAACACTTAGTCTAACTATTACAAAAGTCTCGCCAACCTGTACCTCTATGGATATTAGTCCTGAGTCGACGTTCTTTGCCCCATTGGAAGACCAGCATCGAGTACGTCTAGATGCCAAAGTATAGTATACTGTACCAAAAGGCCTTGGTAGGCATTTCATCTCAAAGTCAGCCCTTAGACATTCCTACAGGTAAGAGAGACCTTGTATAGTCCTGAGTGCTAAAGAATGTACCAGGAAATGAACCACACCCAGCCTAGATCAAGTTGCCACCAGCAGAACTCAACTATCACCCACTCTTACAGTGAGAACTTGGAGCATTATCCCTCAACCATTTTTGTAGAACCTAAAATAGATTTCCTACCACGTCTCCTATTTTTGCTGCTATATAAAGGCTAGTTTTCTTTCATGAAGACTGTTTCTAGTACTTACCAAGGCTAGCATAGTATCAGATCATTTTTATTCTAATTGCGCTTTTACGACCTCCCTGCTACCGTAACCTGATCCAGAAATGGAGACTACCAAGTCCACTCCTAAGGTATTTTCCTTATGCCCACAACTTGCCCTGTGTTACAACCCCACAGCCTAGAAATTCCTGCTTACCACCAGATACAACTGATACTCCCTGTTACCACTTGACATACCAGATGTAATGGTGATGTCCATGGTACTTCCAGGTTTACAGGACATACCTGGGAGGTCCATAATGCCTCCTAATTTAAAAGACACACTCCATGCAATCGGTACCCAGATGTTGTCCTAACATTGTACCCATGCACCTGAAACAGCAATCTGTTATGCTGATAAGCTTCCCTAACACATCAAAATAAAGGAAACCCTGTACCTTGATAGTGGCTACAACCTGTGACAAAAGGTTTTTCTAAATACTATTAATCCTGATCATACAGCTGGAGCACTTAAGTCAACTGTGTTAAATATACCTGCTGCCAATGGGGATATACCTAGTGAAAGGTAGTGGGAAACCAAAGGAATAGCTCCAGTGAAATGCAAGAGGATATATGGTAAGACATTAAGACCAATACAATCAAGATCAGGAGATTTGAATGTAATGTTCAGAGGATACATAATAAGGATAGTGTAGCAGTGGGACGAAAGGTAATCCAACTATAAGACTGGGGTGGAAATTGAACGGGACTGTATCAACATTTAGTAATGATCTTTGTGTCTGCCTAGGTGGTTCCAGGAGTGGGGCAAGACATTTCATCCCATCTCTAAAGTAGTCTCTCATTCTGGCAGAGATAGCAGCACTTAGTAGATGGGATACCACTGCTTGCCAACCAAGAAGAAGGATGGGTTCAACAATTGACCTTATTTTAGTTTTCGCATACCGCAAACTTTGTTCTCAGTTATCTATTGCATGGGAAACAAGAGGTGGCTGGCTGTAACCTAGGTCTGACTAAGTGAGGTGAGAGGAATAACAGGTAGCAGAAAGGCAGTACCAGAACCCAAGAGCTGGAAAGTCTCAACATGTAAGAAAGGGAAGGAGGACAATGAAGCGATAATGAGAATGGGTGTCAGTGCTAGGATAATGCCACGACAGGAGGAGAGGGAGGGGGAGGATCATGGTACTCATATGTAGAGAGTTGATTTCAGGCATGAGGAAAACTGCGGAGACAAAGAATAGTGTAAATTTCACTACTTTTTCTTCTTCTTATTTTTTATTTTCTTCATATGATAACTTAATTTAAGGTACAAGAAGTGTGCATGGAGCACTAGCTATGCTATAGAAGAAAACCTATAACCTCCTCCTGCCTGGCCTGACCATATCCCTAAGACCCTCAACTGTCGGCCTAACTACACATCTCCACCACATGGGTCCCAATACATCTATGTGAAAACTGAAGAAAAGACCTCTGAGCAAAGCCGGAGAACATATGAAGGTAACCACTGGAAACATCACTAAAAACCAAATTAAATTTCGTCTTAAAATCCCACAACAACTATGCCAGAATACACACACTGGCAGATGAAATATAGAACCATTCCCTGAACACGATACAAACTGATACATGTGCTGACTATGGGGGATGGCAGAAGAGAATGGCAGGAATAGGTTACCAGGCAGAGAAAGAATATGGTAGAACGGTGCGAGCCGATTCAAGCAGCTGGTCAGGAAGGAAACCGAATGCAATTGGGTTAAATCACAGTAATTGTGTTCATGTCTAACTAGGCAGTTCCTTGTAGAGGAGGGCAAGCTATTTTACTGCATCATTCATGTAGTTTTCTGTTCTCAGAGAGATGGTCTCACTTAGTGGATGATATACTACTACTTGAGCTGACCATAGTGAGGGGTGAGATTGACCCTTGGTTCTGTTGGGGAGTTCTCATATACCACAACCTGTATTCCAAGCTGTGGTAAGTATGGGAAGGGAATAATCGTTGACCTGGTGGAGGGGCCATGCTAAGTGAAATGAGGAGGAGGAGCCTTGCTAAGTCAAATGAGGGGGAGGGAACAGGCAGCAGAAGGGCAGTACTGGAACTCAGAATAAGGAAAACATCAATGTGTAAAAGAGCAAAGGAGGACATCGGGAATAGGATTAGAATGGCCACTACTTCTAGGCCGCAGCTATAATGGGAGCAGATGTGGTAGATTATCATAACAGTCCTGTGTTGATAGTTGATTTCTAGCACATCGAAAATAGCTGTGAAAGAAGATTGTTTAAATTCTCCTACCTCTTTTTTTATTTTTCTCCTTTTTTTTATCATTAGATATTGCAGTATTATTTAGGGTACAAGAATCTGCATACAGCGCTAGCTATAGCATCAAACAATCCCTATTCCACCATCTCCCTTGCCTGACTATATCCTCATGACCCTCAGGTATGGGCCTAACTGCACATCTCTACTCCAAAAGCCCAAACGTATCAGAAAACAGAAGAGATGACTTCCGAGCAAAGTAAGAGAATATAGGAATGGAACCACCAGGAACATCTCCCAAAAACAAATGAAATACTACACTAATAGATCCCACAACATCGAAGTCAGAAAATACGTGCTGGCAGCGAGAGAAATATGGAATAATTCCGGGAACGCAATGCAAGCTGAGACAAGTGCAGACTGTGGGGGACCGCAGTAGAAGCTGGTGGTAGAAGGATACCCACCATGGAAACAGGTGTAGAGCTGTAGAGTATAAGCCAATCTAACTGTGAGAAGGGAGTAGAAGCCAAATGTGACTGTGTCAAATATCTGTAACTGTGTTAATATCTGACTAGGCTGTTCCTTAGAGAAGAGATGGACGAGATTGACTATGGGCCTGTTGAGTTGTTCCCGCTTACCGCAAACTGTGTTCCTTAGCCATCTGTTGCATGGGAAGCAAACTGTCGCTGACTGTGAGAAAGACCTCACTAAGTGAGATGCAGAGGAGGCAACGGACAGCAGAAACACAGTACTAGAACCCAAGGGGAGGAAAGCCCCAATGAGTGAGAAAGTGAAATAGGACAGTGAGGAGAGGTTGAGGATGGTCTTCACTCCTAGGCTGAAGCTATGATGGAAGGAGAGGAAGGGGTCATTGAACTTGACAGTCTTGCGTCGAGGGTTTATTTCAAGCATGAGGAAAATAGAGGAGATAGAAGATGTATAAATTCTCCTGCACATTCATAGATTTATATATATTTTATATGATTTTCTTAGCATATTCTTAATGTCAAATATATCTGCACCTATGTTTTTTCTACTTATGTTCGAGTCAAATATATTTGCACTTATATTTCTTCCTATATTTATTTCTCATTTATATCAAATATGTATATCTGTATAAATTGAAGCTACTAACTATATATTTCATTTATGAGAATCAAGGACCATACTCTCTACCAATTTGCCTCTATACTAAATACTTCTCCTGGCTTAAATATGTATATAATAACTTATTATTATTCTACTATATGTTCTATATTGTTATTAAGATCATACTGTTTATAAAATCAATACAAACTAAATACCAAATCTCTACAATCTACAAATTTTGAAGTGATGAACTAGCCTGTAAGTAATATTGCCTGTGGTAAAAGTTTTGGCTAAGCTATGGGAATTTCAACAAATATAATATATATTAAGATACTTAAATATAATGAGCTGAGCAAGTCCTGCTAGGGCTATTTTTCTGCAGATCTACAAATACTTTCACACCTTATGGTCAAACTACTAACTTAACTTAAAATTCCATTTCTTGTATTTCTGGCAACTTATATTTACAACCTCTATAAGACATGTATAGTTGCCAAGTAGTTCTAAAAAGAGACTTCTTACAATAATTATATTTAAGTACAGGCTAGTACTGATAAATTACATAGTGTACTAAGAGTCTAGTTACTAATGAAACCTATCCTAGAGTTTAATCTCTAGGACTACTAGTATCAAAATATAGTCTACCAAGTGGCAACAGTGAAGATGTTATATGTACTTAACTCTGATTATCCAACAAAGTTAAGCAATCTTGTCACTATCTAACCATAATCAAAGTAAGATAGTCAATGTGTTATACCAGTAGAAATTAGCACTGGCATATTTGTAGACCTTACTTACCTAATCTATAACATTAACTGATATTATTTGTTAAAAGTACTTGCTTTAAGAATATTTAATGAAATATATTAATACTGTATTAGATCTATCTATAGCATAATAATAAAATCTAAATGCTCAGCTTTATAGCTGATATCTTATCTGTGCTGATATTTCAAGAAGCCTAGCAAAAGTGAGATTTTGCCAGATACTGTGGCCACAATATTAAGCTCGAAGGCTAAGTCAAAACTCCCATTTTCAAGGAGGTGACTAAAGTATAGAGAGCACTTGCTGCAAAGAACTGAGAGCTGTAATAGTTAGTAGATAAGAAACTAGAAATCAGAAAACCATTATAATTAAAGAAACTAAAGTAGGAGAAGGCATGCTGACAATTAGTAAACTATGAATATTAGCTAGAGCACTGGTACTAGGAGATATCTAGCTCTTCTGTATGGTGAAAGTTTACTCAATATTACTTGGCATAAATACCAAACAACTATATAAGAAAAGTAAAAAATGAGAGAAATAGTGACTGTACAGATCAACATGTTTTAGCCTACTTGGAATTGTCACGAATGTGGCTTATCAAGGAAGAGGTTTTCACATGACTCATAGGCAGGAGTTATAGATATGTTATGTTTCGCATATGACCTCATTAGAGGTCATGGGTTTCGCACATATGACCACTATGGTCACATGATATGGTTATAATGATATGTTATATTTCACACATGATCTCAATTAGAGGTCATGGGTTTTGCGCATGTGAGCACTTTGGTCATATGACTAGTTTATGATGTTTTGGTATGACTCACAGTTGTAAGTCATGGGTGGCGTGTGACTTGAGAAGCGAGTAACAAAGATGGGAAGAGCAACTATATAAGGAGGTCAATAGGGCCAACTAGATAGGCCATCCTCCATCTCCTCTACACACCCGGCGATTGAAATCAACCCTCAACGCCAGGTACTCACGAACCATCCACCCCCCCTCTCCTCCCACGATGGTATCGGCCTAGGAGTGACGGCCACCTCCCTCCTCTCCTCACTGCCCTCTTCAGCCCTTTTACGCGTCGAGGCTTTCCACCCTCTGGGTTCCGGTACTGCCTTTCTGCTGCCCGTTCTCGCCCCTTTCCGCGCTTAGCGAGGCCCCTCCTCACGGTCGGCGACCGCTCGCTTCCCATGCTGCAGACAGGTGGGAACACGGTTTTTGCGGTAAGCGAGGAATACTCTTTAGGCCTGATGGTCGACCTCGCTCCTCTCCTTCCTTGGGAACATCTCTTCTTCGTTTCCGTTTGGCGTTGGCGGTGGTGGACGCCTGTCTCCCTGTATGCATGAGCACCGTGGGGGAACGCCTCGGCTAGTAACTTCGGGGCCTGTCTCGCTTGGAGATTTGGCCATACCCTCCTAGTCTTACGGTTCAAGTTGGGAATACTCTTGTTGGAGACCGCCTAGTAGGACACGAACACGATTACCGAGAGTTGACACGGTCGCGTTCGGTTTCTGGCCCGTTCTGGCGGTTGGATCGGCTTGCACCCTACTGCTACATCCTTCCTCGGCTAGCACCCTACTGCTCCACCCGCTCCTGCCGCAGCCCACAGGCGGCCCCCTTTCTCGGTTACGTCGCGTTCCGGGATAACTTCTACGGTTTTCTGCTGCCAGCGCGTATATCTGGCTTGGTTGTTGTGGGACTCACCCTGGTGCGATTTTTCTTTTGTTTTTTTCTGAGATGTTCCGGGCGGTTACCTTCCTATGTTTTCCTGCTTTCTTCTTAGTTAGGCTTCTCCTATTCTCTGAGTTCGCTTGCGAGGTAGGGACGGGTTTTTCTTTGGGGCGAGATGTGCGGTTAGGCCCATACCAGAGGGTCTTGGAGATACGGTCGGGCCGGGCGGAAGGAGGAATGGGGATTGTTTATGCCATAGCTAGCGCTGCATGCACGTTCTTGTACCCTAAATAACAATGTAACACATGAAGATAAAAAATAAAAAAAATAAAAATAAAATAAAAAAAATAAAAAAGGCCAACTAGATAGGCTTTCGATAACGTCTCGGCCCCGCTACTCTGCGACAGACTCGCCACCAAGGCGGTCAACCCCTACATGGTCTCGTGGATAAGATCTTTCCTCCACGGCCGCACGTGCCGCCTGGTCTTCCAAGGCGCCCCCCAGATTTTCTCCAAGGTGTCGCTCGGCACCCCCCAAGGCTCCCCAATCTCCCCCCTGCTTTTTGTCATTTATGTCTCTACCCTCCACTTCTCGGTCCCCAGGGGCCTGATCCTCTCTTATGTGGACGATTTTGCAGTCACGGTTGCCTCAGGCTCGTACCGGAGGAATATCCAAAGACTACAGGGCATCACCCAGGTCATGCAGCGTAAAGCTAGCAGGATAGATGTGTCCTTCTCGATCCCAAAAACTGAACTCATACACTGGGAGACCCCGTCTCAAAAGATCACCTCGCCTCCGATCCCGGTCCTGCTAGAAGACCTCGTCTTTCGCCCCTCCAAACTGGTACGCTGGCTCGGGTACTGGTTCGAGCCCTCCTCCACCTCAGGTACCAGAGGCACCACGTCCCACTTCGTTAGAAGGCTCGGCCTGGCCCAAGGGGCCTTCGCCACCATCAAAAGGCTCTCTAGACCCTGCATGGTCCTCCCTCCCTTCCTCTGTCATCGCCTAGCAACATCGTGAATCTCCCCGATCCTCCTTTATGGAGCGGACCTTTTCTCCCCGAGTCTCACTCTCTTGGACCGCATGTCAGTTTTCTGGAGGTCGGTCCAAAGATGGGTCACGAACTGCTTCTCCTCGACGCCACTTGGTGCCCTCACCTGCGAGTCGGCCCTGCCCACCATGCCCCTTCTGATCCATCACCGCCAGAGACTTGCTGCAATAAGGCTGGTCTGCCTCCCACCAGAGGCCAATCCAGCAACCGCAAGGCTCCACCCGACTTTCCCAACGTCGTCCCCCTTCAGGGCCCTTGACGAGCACCGACACTACACCCGAGGCCTAACGGCGGTCTATGCTCCCCTTTCGTGGAGGTCCGCCGTCCCCTCTCCTCCCTTAAGAAAACACCTTCCAATCGATGCTAGTGCTCATCGTGCCCTCCCCTTCATCCCCGCTTCCGGTCCCCTACCAGTGGCCTCCCCTGACCTCCTGCCGCCAGCCTGTCTTCCAATAGGAGAAGGCGGCCCCTCCTACATGTCGGTCAAATTACAAATCAGGTCGTCACTTGTCAAAGACTGGAACGACCAGTTCCCACCACCCCCTACCTACCCCTACCCCGTGTCCCTTATTCCCCACCCTTTTATGGGTCTTGGAAGGTTTATGGCAGGAAGAATACACCAAATGCGATCGGGGAAAAGCTACCTCGCCGCCCACCCGTCGTGGTTCACCGTGGATCCCTCTCCCCTCTGCCCGCTATGCGAGGAAGACGAAGAGGACTTCAGCCACTCAATCCTGACCTGCAAGTCCCGCAAAGAGCCTCTTGAGCGCCACCTCCAAGGCCTCACCTCGCTAGACAAGGACAGCCCCCTCTGGTCAAGCCCCTCCACCCTTGCTTCCCTCGCTAGGTACATAAATGTCACAGCGACGGGTTTCCCACCAGGCATGCCCACGGCTGCACGGGACCCCCAACTCTGTGAAGAAGGAGGAGCCTCCCACTTACCGATCCACGGTTTCGCCCCCCGGGCGTGAAAACACCGCCACCCGTTAGGGTTTTTTCTAGTTTGCAGGAAATATATTTTTCGTTATGCTTGTGCTTTTGTCTGTTTTATTTCCATATGGATTTTGTGTCGGCTATCGGACACGCTTAGGAGGTTTTTATAAGTTTGCTGCGATTATTTCCTTTGTGCTTGCGGATTTTTGAGAATAAGGTTTTGTTTATGCCATAGCTAGCGCTGCATGCAAGTTCTTGTACCATAAATCAATGAATACATGAAGATAAAAAAAGAAAAAAAAATGTGTATAAGAGACAGCTTCTCCACAATCAAAAGACTGTCTCGGCCCGGCAAGGGCCTCCCTCCCTTCCTCTGTCATCGCCTAGCAACATCGTGAATCTCCCCGATCCTCCTTTATGGAGCGGACCTNCAAGGTCTCGACCCTTTTCCTGGACATCAAAGGAGGCTTCGATAATGTATTGGCACCGATACTCTGCAACAGACTCGCCACTAGGGCGGTCAATCCCTACATGGTCTCGTGGATAAGGTCTTTCCTCCACGGCCGCACTTGCCGCCTGGTCTTTCAAGGCGCTCCGCAAACCTTCTCCCCTGTCTCGGTCGGTACCCCTCAGGGCTCCCCAATCTCCCCACTGCTAGTTGTTATTTATGTTTCTACCCTCCACTTCTCGGTCCCCAGAGGCCTCATCCTGTCCTACGTGGACGACTTCGCGGTCACGGTTGCCTCGGGCTCCTATCGGAGGAATATTCAGAGACTGCAAGGAATCACCAAAGTGATGCAGCGGAAGGCTGGTAGGCTAGGGGTGTCCTTCTCGATCCCGAAAACAGAAGTCATGCACTGGGAGACGCCCTCTCAGAAGATCCCCCCACCACCAATCCCGGTCCTGCTGGACGACCTAGTCTTCCGCCCCTCTAAGCCAATACGTTGGCTCGGTTATTGGTTCGCGCCCTCCGCCACTTCAGGCACCAGAGGTACCACGTCCCACTTGGTTAGAAGGCTCGGTCTGGCCCAGGGCGCCTTCGCCACCATCAAGAGACTGTCTAGGCCCGGTAAGGGCCTCCCCTACTTCCGCTGCCACCGTCTGGCAACATCCTTAATTTCCCCGATCCTCCTTTACGGCGCAGACCTCTTCTCCCCAAGCCTCACCCTCGTCGACCGCATGTCGGTCTTCTGGAGGACTGTCCAGAGATGGGTCATGAACTGCTTCTCCTCAACACCTGTTGGCACCCTCGCTTGCGAGTCAACTCTGGCCCCCATGCACCTTCTGATACGCCATCGCCAAAGACTTGCAGCAATAAGGCTGGTCTGTCTCCCGCCGGAGGCCAATCCAGCAACTGGCAGGCTCCACTCGACGTTCCCAACTTCGTCCCCCTGCAGGGCCCTTGACGACCACCGCCACCACACACGGGGCCTGTCCTCGGTCTACGCTCCCCTCTCATGGAGATCCGCTGTCCCCTCCCCTCCTATAAGAAAACATCTTCCGATTGATGCTATTGCTCATCGAGCCCTCCCTTTCATCCCCGCCTCTGGCCCCCTGCCGGTGGCTTCCCCCGACCTCCTCCCGCCTGCCTGTCTTCCGATAGGAGACGACACCCCCTCCAACAAGTCGGTCAAACTGAAAATTAGATCGGCACTAGTCAAAGACTGGAACGACCAGTTCCCGCCGCCCCCGACCTACCCTTACGCCATGTCCCTAACTCCCCACCCTTTCATGGGGCTGGGCAGGTTCATGGTGGGAAGAATCGACCGCATGCGATCAGGAAAGAGTTACCTCGCCGCCCACCCGTCGTGGTTCACTGAGGACCCCTCTCCCCTCTGCCCGTTTTGCGAGGAGGACGAAGAGGACTTCAACCACGCAATCCTGTCCTGCGAGTCCCCCACAGAACCTCGTGAGCGCCACCTCCAAGGCCTCACTTCGTTAGAAAGGGACAGCCCCCTTTGGTCGAAGCGCTCCGCTCTCAACTGCCTCGCCGGGTACATAAACGTCGCGGCCACAGGATTCCCGCCAGGCATGCCGCCAGCAGAATGGGACCCTCATCACCCCCCTGACGCGGACGCGTCTGCCCTACCAATTGATGGTTTCGCTCCCTGAAGAGGGACTGATCTATCCCCGTTTTGTCTTTTTGGTTCGCTAAGAGATTGTTTTTCGTCATGATTATGGGCTTTATTATTTTATTTCCTAAGGGATTTGGTGTCGCCTATCGGACAAACTTAGGAGGATTTTATAGTTTGGTACGATTGTTTCTTTTGTTACTTGCGGGTTTTTGAGATTAGGGTTTTGTTTATGCCATAGCTAGCGCTGCATGCAAGTTCTTGTACCATAAATCAATGAATACATGAAGATAAAAAAAAAGGAAAAAAAAAAGGGAAAATAGGCCGCCTAAATAGCCCATCCTCCGTGTCCTCTACACACCCGGTGATTGAAATCAACCGTCAACGCTAGGTATTCACGAACCATCCACCCCCCCTCTCCTCCCACGATGGCTTCGGCCTAGGAGTGA
>JACCEG010000028.1:268767-346624 GCA_014065205.1 Tuber brumale | reverse complement strand
TTGAAGTAGGTGTTGCGTGCCGTTGACATTTCCTGATGGGAGGATTGGGATAGGCGGAAGGCCCGGGTAATCGAGTGATTAATGCGATGGAGGGCGGACAGCTGTGGGGTCTACCATTGTTTGGAGTGGGGAGAGGGCCTCTTGAGGGGCGTAAACGTATTGAGCGGGGTGGTGATGAGATAGAGGGAGTTGTCGAACCAGGCTTCGAGGGTGTTCGAAGTTGAGAAGGAGGGAGGCGCCGGTATGGCTGTGGCCTCCCGTACTGGAGTAAGGCTATCCCAATCCGTCGCAGACCAGTTAGGCCTGGGGGGGGGGAGCCGTTCAGTAATAGAGGCAAGGGAGAGGAGGACAACCACATGGTCAGAGCCAGTGGAGGGTAGAGGGGTCTCCCAGGATTGGAAGAAGGGGAGGAGAGTGTGGTTCGCGAAAGAAAGGTCAAGAACTGAGGGCCGATCGGACTGATTGAAGGGGAACCTGGTATAAACCCCAGGCTGGTTGAGGAGGGAGTAGGAGTGGCTTGCAGCTGTAGAGAAGTAGGGGGAGGATATGGAGGACTCTGAGTGTGGGATTTGCCGCAACGGGTCCGGGAGGTGGTGGTGGAGGTTGAAGTCCCCAAGGGAAAGAGTGGGAAATTCATGAAGTGGAAACAAAACAGAAGGCAGTAGGGTGCGGAGGGAAGAATCTCTGGAGGCTGTAGAGTAGGAATTATACAAGCGAAACATCTGATGATCAGAACCAAAGACGCCATAAGGGGAATGAAAAGACATCCCCATGTGATCGCCCCGGTCAAAAAACAAAGGAAGAATCGAAAGAACAGGTATTAGGCGTTCAGAAATATAAACTGCCACCTTAACCTTATACAAACCTTTTGAAGGAGTTGAAAAACATTTAAAAGAAGCAGCCCCTAGAGGCCGCCCCTTAAACAAAGGAACATCCTGTAAAGCAACAACAAGAGGGGACTTCTCAACCGAAGTAAAGAAGGAAAACAAAGTATGAAAGACATAGCTGCTTCCGAGGCAGTTATGCTGAGCAAAGGAAAGTTTAGAAGCACTAGCCTCAGGGGGGGGGGACAGGCGTGGTGAAGCATGAGGGTACGGGGGCGCGGGTTGTACACGCATTTACAAATTGTCTACGTGGTCGGACATCGGTTCCTCAGCCCAGTCGGAAGCTGGCATCGCTGAGGGGAGCAGGGAACGTAAGGGGATTGGTGTGACCAAGGGAGGAGGACGGGATAACAGGTCGGCAGGGACGTACCGGGCAGTGGAGGGAGGAGCAGGCGCCGAAGGAACTTGGACGTTGCGGGAAGGGGTCCGGGGGGCGGGCGAAATGGGGGCATCGGGCAGGAGTTGATCCCTGGGGGGGCGAATAGACTCGCGAATGGAGACTCTGGTAGGGCAATCGGGGGCGGTGGCAGGATGTTCCCCATCGCAGTTGATGCATAGGGAGCGTGTAGCAGTACAGCAGTCTGGGACAACCTTGATGTTGCCTTGCTTGGGACAGGACTCGTTGAGGCACCGATGCCCCGATCTCGGGTGGGGTTTGGCGCAAATCGGGCAGGTGTGGTTCTCGGCTTTGCAGAGGGGCATGGAATGCCCAAACCGGTAGCATTTCTTGCATTGGGTGTCACGGGAGGCTGGATGGGCGAGGCGGACCTCGCGGGAACGATTGAAAAGGCGGATACGAGAGCCGTTGCGTTGGAGGCTGGGGCCGAAGAGGTGAAGGTCTTGGGGCGCGACTGCCACGACAACAGAGGTGATTGTCTTGGACTCGCGGAGGGCTTGGTCACGTTGGAGGAAGCGTGCCGTGAGGATGGAGGCATTGTTGGAGTTACGGATTGATTCGTGAAGGCGTTCAAAAAGCTCAGCCGTGTCGGGAGGGAGCATGTTAAGAGGGAGGTTGTGGATCAAGATGTCGGTAAAAAGAGGGGCGGTCCTGAAGTCTTGGAAGGGGTTATCTCCCATAGGGAAAGACTGATTGAGCTTCCGAGTGAGGGCTTCAAAGAAGGGGGCATAGGAGGTGGAAGGGGTCTGGGGGTTCGCAGTGAGGGTGACCGCCCCGTTGGAATTAACCGAGGAGGCGAGTGAGAGGGGGAGAGTGCAGCCAGCGGAACGAAGGACTGAGGCCATAATGTCAGGGAGCGCTGCGGCCATGGTGAGAGAGTCCTCAAAGGGAGCAGGTTGGAGGCGGGGGGCGTAAAAACGGCGTTAGGCAGCCGGGAGAGGGGGTGGAGCCTTGAGCGGCTCCTCTCCAGCAGGGGCTGATGCAAGGGCGACCTGGGCCGCGGTGGCACGTTTTCCTACCCTCATTCCGGACCCTGCAACTTGGGCATAGCTGCCGCCAGGAAGAGAGTTGGTGGAGGGTTCGATAGAATAGCCCGGAGGGGGACCAGGCAGGAAGTGTTTATCAAAGGGGAGGGGGAAACGATCTTTCTTTGGGACCTTGCTGGCCTCCCCCCCAGAGGGGTTGACAGAGGCATAGAAGACGTCCGCTTCATGGGTGGAGTTGTTGTTCCTAGCATACGACTCGGGAGAGCCATACCAGTGGCCTGAGACCTGGATGGGGAAGTCTGGAGAGGGGACTGTGAGGCCCGACTGGCGGGTAAGAAGGAGTTTTTTCTTGGGCTGGGTGGAGGAGGAGGGGGCAGCCACGGGGGGCTGTGCAGCTGGGGGGGGTGCTCGGGAAGCAAGGGAGGGGACCTTGGAGGTCAGGTCGCGAATAGTTGCTGCCAGGGACGGGTCCAGGACCGGAGCTGTGGGGGCCGGAGGATGAGCAGGCGGAGGAGGAGGAGGGGGAGCGGCAGCAAGGGCTGCCACTTGCTCAGATAGGTCACGGACTCTCGCGACCAGGTGGGAAAGAATAGGGAGGATATGTCTCTCGCCCGGCGACAGATCGTCTGCAAAGGCTGTTTGTCCAAAAAGCGTAGGGAAGGTGGCAGGATTAATGCCTAAAGTAGTGGCAGCAGTGGAGGAGATGTGGCAAATCGCGCAGTCCTCCTGGGAGGGCGGCAAGCCAGGTGTAGAAGAGCGGGTGATACGGTCAGATCTCATGCTATTGCGAGAGGAGGCTGTGCGGTGGGGGCCCGGGCCCGATGGGATGGGAGGGGTACCGGAAACCGACATTAGAGGAGGAGGCGAAATTTTTACCTGGGAGGGGTAAAGCTGAGGCGGTGAGAAAAGGTTCTCAACCAATAAGAGCGAGGCTTGGCAGAAAACTTGGAGTGGTTTTTTCTTTCACTGTGGTTGTAACGGAGACGGAGCATGTGCCATAGCTAGCACTGCATGCAAGTTCTTGTACCCTAAATAACAATGAATACAGGATGATAAAAAAAAGGAAAAAAAGAGTAGAAAAAAAAGAAAAAAAAGGCCGACTAGATAGGCCATCCTCCATCTCCTCTATTTTCCTCGCGCTTGAAATCAACCCTCAATGCTTGGGATCTCACGAACTGCTCACCCCCCCCTCTCATCCTACGATGGCTTCAGCCTAGGAGTGACCGTTGTCCACCTTCCCCCCACTGTCCTCTTCCGCCTTTTTTACGTGTTGAGGCTTTTTTCCCTCAGCGTTCCGGTACGCCTTTCACGCTGCCCATCCCCGCCCCTTTCCTCGCTTAGTCAGGCCCCTCCCCACTGTCGGTGACCAGTCACTCCCCATGCTTCAGATGGCTGGGTACACAGTTTGTGGTATGCGAGAACTCTCCCACAGGCCCTCGGGTGGATCTCGCTCTTCCCCACAGTTGGCTTAAGCAGTGATATGCCATCCACTGAGTAACGCTATCTCTCGCAGAACAATGGACTTCATGAGAGCCGCGGTCAGATCACTTGCCTTCCGCCCTGGGAGACCGCCTAGAGAGACACAAACACGATTACCGATAGATGACATGGTCGTGTTCGGTTTCCTTCCTGAATTGACGGTTGGATCGGCTTGCACCCTACTGCTTCACCCTTACTCGGCTTGCACCCTACCGCTGCACTTCCTTACCTCGATGCCTTCCTGGCCTCTCCACCGGGCTTCCCGGTCTAGATTGCACTAGTCCCTGTGCCCTACCACGCGTTTTGTTTTTCCACGGCTTGGGCTTCTCTATTCAGTTCCCCTTCTACTTTCTCAGGTATACCCCTTAGCCGTAGACGTTTTATGTCGTAGGTGGCACTGGTTAGCCAGGTTAAGGCTGTTTTGGCCGTCTCTTACTATGGGGATTGGACCACTGTCGGGAACTGGGATTTCTTTTGTCTTGACGGGCTTGGGTGGCTTTCTTTTACAGTCTTTACCATTTGTGTATACTACAAGTTGCGAGGTGGGGGAGTTTTTTCAACTGAGCGGGTTTTGGGCAGGAGCTGTCATGTTCCGGGGATTTCAGTCCTGTCTGCCAGTGTGCTTTCCTGTTCAGGCTTGTTGAAGGTATTTCTTCTGGCTGTTTCAGGCTGGCATAGGGGGGGAGGTTTATCTGTCTGCCATAGCTTGCGCTATATGCAGATGGTGTACCTTAAACATAGAATAAAATTGATGATAAAATTAAATAAAATAAAATAAAAAAAGAGACAAGGGCAGCTAGATAGGCACTTCACGCTTCATTCTAAGTACTTTCTTACTTATTAGTTTATGCTTTTATGAATATAAAACCTTCACGCTCTTTATGAACATCTACATATGAGACGTGGACTCTACCACAAAGGTTGGGTTGAAGAAAGAGACGATAGGCGATAAGGATCAGAGACACAAGAGTCTCTTCCACCTTATTGTAGGCATAGGCCTAAGAGCTATCATCGAGAGAGAATAAGAGAAGTATCGTCTACCCATTGCTGAGAACTAATACCGGTTAGGGATCGCAACAGTAATAAAAGAAAAGTAATAGAAAATCAAGATATGTAGTGAACAATCATGACATCCAGTACTACTGGAAAAAGAAATAGACATATCAGCAAAAAAATGACCTGTGTCTGATGCACACATATTGCATCTTGACGGCAGGTGAATGTCATTTTTATTGTGTAAATCCTATATGTTTCCACATTCAAAGTACATCTTAGGATATGAGGTACATGCCTGTTAGTACCTGGACTTCATCCACATCCAGCGGCAACATGGGATATCAAAGCCGTCTGGTAGTAACAGGAAATGTCAGGTGCATCAGAAAGACATCCTAAGAGACGAAATCGCAAGTCCCATTTCCAGATCTAATTACTGTCACCAGGAAGTCATCCTAATACTGCTAGAACCACAAAGATCTGATAAAATATTAGCTCCTGTTAAGTTCGAGAACCAGTCTCTTTGCAAGCAAGCTCACCTTTATATAGCAGCGAAAATAAGACACATGGCAGGAAATTTATTTTGAGTTCAAGAAGAATTATTGCACAAAAATACTCCAAGGTCTCACTGGAAAAGCAAGCAATAGTTGAGTTCTGCTAGTGGTAACTTGACCCAGGCTAGATGTGGTTTAGTTTCTGGTATATTCATTTACTCTTACCACTATACAACATTCTCCTTTTCCTACATGATTGGCTAAGTGCTGACATTAACACCAGATTCCTACAGGGCCCTTTAGGCACAGTATGGGATACTTTGATGGCTACAGTCCCGATCAAGAAGTGTTCTTGATCTGAAACATGTTTAATTAGGTGTTGTGCCATAGGCTGAGGGTAGTGGGGTGGCTGGTAGCAACGAATTTTCTATGCATTTGTTCATACCCATATGCAACCATGATGAATTGCCTATGATCATACCTCTATGATCAACTCTGTAGACAAATTAAATAATAAAAATATAAATTAAAGTTAAGAATGCTAGCTAATACCTTGCATAGCCTCCCTTTGCCTCCAAAACTGCTGATACTCTATCTGGCATTGATTTCTACAACTATTCAAAAAACCTCTCTGGAATTGTCTCTCACATCAGGGGTTATACTTATACAAGTCTCTTCTTAACAGCTTCTTTGCCTTCTGGGATTTCTGCAATTGTTGGATACTGCTGGTGTAATCATGTTTTGAGCTCAACCCATGCATACTCACTTGAATTTAAATCAATGGAGTATGAGGGGTGTTCCACAACTTCAAGAGAATTTTCCTCCAACTAATCCATGACATTATAAGCCTTGTAAACCAGAGCATTGTCTTGCTGAAACCGGATATCTTCTATACCAAAAGAATTAATCTGATCAATAACAGGAAAATGATATCTTCTCAAAAGCCTAATATACCTGGTCTTGTTGATATTTTGGGTGATAGGAACTAAAGGGCCTTTTTTCTTACCCCAAAAGCAGCTCCATACCATAAGTAAAATTCCCTTATCCTTTTTCTTTGGCTGAATACAATCCGCCAGCCACTTCTCTCTAAGTGCTCTAAAAACCCAGTACTACCCTAGAACCTTGGATTTCTCCACACTGCACTCTTCACTCCTGATAACCTTCTCAAAATCCTCAACTGTCCAATTTTTATGAGCTGTAGCCCACTTCAACCTCTTAGCAATCTGATCAAGTTTGAGTCTAGGCCTTGATTTGGCTAGCAATTTCTTGACATTCGCTTCTATAAGTATTCTATCTACTATAAATTTGTTAGAGAATCATGTTCTATTACTCAGGGTAGCAGAAGAATGGTGACTATTTCTTAGTTACCTGTAGAAAGTGAAATACAAGGTGCATGTTTATCGCAGAAGTCACATCTGGTCATTTTCTAGTTGGATTTGACTGACCGGATAATTGTGCAATACTGTCACTAGTAGAGAACAGGAGGGTGACTGGGGCGTGGAATATTGTCCAAGGATTGACACTCACATATACGAGCAAGGAAGCTTTTAGTAGTTGTTTATGGCTGGCCAATAGTTTCAGCAACCAGGGCAATATTCTGTAGGCAGTAGAAAAAGGCGATTATTAGGAGTTTTTCAACATTGGTCATTTCTCTTCCATAGGACTTAGGTTGCGCTTTTTTTGTTTTTTGAGATAGCATTAGAATATCCTCATCGGTTAACCATTGGAAAAATAAAAGGGGCAGATTCTGAAAACCAAGGCGGCGTGGACATTGTTGTGTAGCGAGTACTACAGTCGTGATCAACTTGGTCGCAATCAATTCAGTAATCTTGCATTTGGTGAGGTGCTTACTAAGCCATCATGAACACTTCTGACTAGGTACTATAGGTAGTATTAACACTGACTTTTTAATGATGTAAAGAATATCTACCTGACACCAATTTCCATAGAGTTACAGGCTGTTATAGAAATGGTATTCTCTGGCCAGGCTTTGATAAAGTGCTGATTTTAATGCCAGATTCCTTCAAAGTCCATGTGATGCAGCTTCCAATACTTTGATACTTGAATATACTCGACACAAGTGTTCCAACACTGTAAAGAATGTCTACTCAACACCAATATCTATAGAGGTACAGGTCATTATGGAAGTGGTATTCTCTGGCCTGGCTTTGACTAAGTGGTAAGTATAATGCCATATTACTACAGGCTCCTTGTGATACAGCTTTTCATATTTGGTACCTAGATGTCCTTGTTACTAGCCATTCAACAGTCCAAAGAATATCTACTCGACGCTAATATCTATTGAGGTACAGGCTGTTATGGAGGTAGTATTCTCTAGCAAGGTTTTGATTAAGTGATGACTTTGACACCAGATCCCTACTGAGTCCCTGGAACTCAGCATGTCACCCTTCAGCACTAAGTTGTACTTGATACCAGCTTTCCAATAGTGCAAAAAATGTCTACTCAGTACCAATATCCATGGAGTTGCAGCCTGACCAGTCTTTGGTGTGACCTTTACGAGTGCAGATTTTGACAACAGATTCCTACAGAGTCCTTGTAATTCAGCTTGTGATCATTTGGCACCTAAATGTACTCAATGCCAGCCTTCCAATAATGCAAGCATTGTCCACTTAATGCCAATATCCATAGAGTCACGGGCTGTTATAGAGGTGGTATTCTCTAGTAAGGTTTTGAATAACTGCTATCTTTGATGCCTGATTCTTATGGTGCCCTCGCAATACAGCATTCGATCCTTTGGCACCTGGACGTACTCGACACCAGCCTTCCAACAGTGTAAAGAGGGTCTACTTGGTGCTAATAACCACAAAGCTATAGTCTATTATGTCTTTCACTTCTCCTATGCTCATACTTTCTTTATATTAGCTTTCATACTCTCTGTTTCTGTATATTAGCTTTTGTAAGATAATTGTACTTTAATAAAGGAAATTTTTGTGGACAAATATTGTAAATTGTCAATGAAACCTTGGTCAGCAGTGTTTCTTTTTTTCTTTTTTTTTTTCTTTTTTTTTTATATTATATATTGCTTGTTAGGTACAAGAACGTGCATGCAGCGTAAGCTATGGCAAAAAGAAAACCTTAATTCCAAAAAAACAAACAAAAGAAACCATCGGCACAAATCTCTAAAATGACAAATCCATCACAAGCACCTCCTACGGTGACCACTCAAATCAGTAAAGAAAATAAATAAAATTTCTCATCACACACAGCAAAGGAAATCTCATAAAGCAAGTATATAAATTAGGGCAGAGCAACGGGGGGGGGTGACTCCTTCCTTGGGGGTGATAGAGGCCTAATCGGCGGCATAGGAGGAGAGAACCCGGTACCTGTGGTTCCGATGTAGTTGGCGAGGCCAAGTATGGCAGGAAGTGAGGTCCATATAGGTGAGCCTTGGCCGATGTCGGAGACTCCATGGAGGTAGAGTGTCCGCTTGTCAGCTTTAGCTGAACAGTGCAGGATTGCGTGGGTGAATGTTTCGTCATCTTCCTCACAAAGGGTGCATAGTGGGGAGGACTCTTGGTGATCCCAGGAGTGGTGTGCGGCAAGGTAGCTCTTCCCAGCTCGCCCTTGATGTATCCGCCCGGCCGTGAAGCTATCGAGTCCCATGAAAGGGTGAGGCCTAAGGGTAGGTGTGTACTGATAGTAACGCGGAGGTGGGGCTAAGTGTATCCAATCGGCCAGGAGTTTCCCCCTCAGGGAGGCCTTGAGGGACTTGTAGCTTGAGTTCGTAGGGGGCATTGGAGACAACCCTGGCTCCAAGGCCGGGTAGGCTGGTGGGAAGGATTCGTCCCTGCGTATAATAGGCAGGAGCAAGTGCGCTAGGGAGTCGATGGGTAAGTGTCGTCTCATGGGTTGTTCGGCCTTATATTGGCTCCAGCCCAGGGGGGTGTAGTTCTGTTTCCTGCCCTCGAGGAGTGTCCGATGCTGGGTCCTGTCTGGGTGGGAGGTGTAGGAGGGGAAATCCGAGGGGAGTCTGGCTGACGCCGGGTTATAGGCAGGGGAGGAGCAGGCCAATCTTAGCGCCGCCATCCTTCTCTTGTGGGGGATCAGAAGGCTGAGGGGTAGGAGGCATGCCTCTATAGCTAGGAGAGTAATGGGGGTCGAGGTGAAGCAGTTCGTTACCAAACGGATCACTCTGTTCCACAGGACAGACATCTTGTCCATGGTGGCCAGCGTTGGTGCGCGGAGGTCGGCCCCATAAGTTAGGATTGGCAGGATGAGGCCCATAGCCAACCTGCGGCACATGTGAGAGGGGATTCCAATCCCGGGGTGGGCAAGCCTTCTAACAGCTGCGAAGGCCCCTGAGGCTAGCGTGAGTCTTTTGGTGAAGTGAGTTGTTGTTTCCAGGGTTGGGATGAACCAGTACCCCAGCCATCTGAGGCATCAAGACGGTAAAAAGATGGAGCCATTGAGGGCTATGGGTTGGCTAGAGACCAGGGATCTGTCCTTGGGCGTCCTTCAGTGGATTAGTTCTGTTTTGGGGATTGAAAAGGAAACTCCAATCATCGCCGCCCTGCTCGGAAGCAAAGAAAAAACATATTGAAGATACCTAACATTCCCCCTGTAAGAAGCAGTAGAAACCATAATTGAAAAATCATCAACATAGGAAAAGATTACCACTCGGGGTATGGAAACATGCAACTCAGAAACATAAATCACAAATAACAAGGGAGAGACCGGAGACCCTTGGGGTGTGCCAACTTGCACTGGGGCAAACACCCCGGGTGCTCCTTGAAACAACAAGCGGCAAGAGCGGTCGGTAAGAAATGATCGGACCCAGGCAACCAGGTACTTGGGGGTACCTTTGGCCCTTAATTTAGCGGTGAGGAGGTTGGAGGAAACATTATCAAAGGCCCCTTTTATGTCCAAAAACAGAGAGGAGGCCGTGGAGGAAGGGTTTTGTCACGCCCTGACTTCCTGAACTAGGGCAGCCGCGGCGTTGAAGGTCGAAAGGCCGGCCAAAGAGCCACATTGATTTGGGTTGAGGAGCCCTACTTCACGGGCTATAAGGGAGAGTCGGGTAGCCACTACCCTTTCTAGTATTTTTGAAAAGGTCTCGAGCAGGACGATGATCCTGAACGAAGCAGGGGTAGAGTAGTCCGGTTTCCCCAGTTTTGGGAGGACGATCCTGTTAGCCATCTTGAGGCTCTTCGGGTGATGTCCATAGGCAAGAAGTGGGGCAAGTAGAGATGTGAGGAGGGAAGGGTTTATTGCATGGACTTTCTTGCAGACCCCATATGGGACCTGGTCCGAGCCAGGGGCTAATGTGTTGGAAGACCTTGCAAGGGCGGAGGAGATCTCCTCAGGTGCGAGTGGAGGGTGTTCAGGGTCGAAGCGAGGGTAGGCGACCGACTGTGAGGGGGGTTTAGGCGGGAAAAAGTGGGCTAGCAGGGCCTCGTTAATCTGTGATGGGGAATTTGCAACGGGGAAGTCAGGGAATCGGTCTTTCTCTCTTCCCATAGCGGCTTTTTTTACCTTCCGGACTGTCTGAGGCTTAACTCCGGCTAAGAAGTCTTTTCAGTAATTGCCTTGGTCCGCAGTGTGAGTTACACTATTATATTTTGTAAATCTGGTTATCTGACAAATGCCACAGGCTTCAGACACCCGAGCAAGGTCAGGATACGTTTCTGATATTTGGTTGCAATGTCTGATTGCATCTTATATCACGAATAGATTTGGTTACTATATCTCATTGCATCTTGTATCTCTTATAGATTTAGTTACTATGCTTGGTTGCATCCAGTAGATCCTGTACTTGGTTGCTTGAGTCTTGGACATAGTTGCTATGCCAACTCACATCCTGAATCACTGTTCACATTCTGGCATTCTGTGCCTCAGACCCACACAACATACTGGACACAATAGTTTATTTTTGCTGATATATGGGGTAACTATTAAGATATAGGAAAGGCAATAGATAGAGAGCAATATATATGAAGAAAGGAGGGAAGTGGGAGGTGTACAGCTTATGGTTCAAATGTAGAAGTAAACAATATATAAGTAGAACATATAGGACACATCAGTCATTGCAGTTCAGATGGCGATACACAGGATGCCAGGGATATAACCGCTAAGTAACAAGTGTCAAAATGCCAAGCAGGCACATCAGACATAGGATGATTTTTTGTGGAGATACTAGAGGCAGTATAGATCTTTAGTGAGTATAAATATCGCTTGAGATATCCACATGAAATTGGTGTAACTAGCAATGAACATATTATGAATTAGGTACCGGTGTTGCAAATGAAAGTTAAATTTCTCTGAAGATCCGGGATTTAGGGTATAGTGCTTGCTACATCCAGGGTCGCATATTACCCGTTGCATTGAAGAAGGTGTACAGTCGTGTCTGAGAAGTACTTGTTCCTTAGGAGTGCAACCCTACAACACCTCATCACCTCAATAACCCTCCTCACCATCGCTCCTCCACATAACCTAAGAGTAACAGAAGAACTGAACAAGGAAATTTATACTCTGTATAAATATACAAATATAGGATATGACAAAATTTCTAAGTCTTTAAGTGTATCCAAGTCATCTGTTCAGTATGTGGTTAAAAGAACCAAATCTAGGGGTAGAAATACCCATGATGCAAAACGAGGTGGAGGACCAACCAAGATTACAGACCAAAAAAGAAAAATAGTGGAATTAGTTATTGATGCCAAGAATTATTTAGTATTACACAATATCACCAAAAAAGCAAATATTGGTCTTGGTAAGACCACTTTTGATAAGATTATATCAGAAGCTGGTTTTAAGCTTCAGATGTCCAGGAAAAGGCCCTTTTGGAGAAAACGACAAAAGGAGAAGAGAAAGTAGTTTGCTAGAAGAAGGAAAAACTAGAAAAAGGTATGGAACAGAGTTGTTTTTGTGGATGAAGCCGCTATTATTTATGATTCAAATCCAACAAGCAGAAAAGTCTAGGTTAGATCTGCTGAAGAGCTGGAAGAAAAAGACCTTGAAGCCTAGCTTTAAGTCTGGGAGGAATAGCATTGGAGTATATGCTCCAATAGTGAAGGGGGGCAAGACAGAGTTAATTCTTTGTGAGGAAGAAGAGGGAGGAGGAAAGAACCAGCAAAAGAGATAGACTTGACCTAAACTCCCACCAATATGCAACTGAGATCCACCAGCCTTACCTTATTCCTTTCATAGAGGGGTTGGACAGACCATCTGACAATATCGACCTTACTGCAGACAATGCTTCCTGGCATGGCGGTGAGGAAAATCGAAAATTGAAGACAGACTGTAGTTATCAAAAATTTCCTTAACTACTCAACTCACCAGATCTCAATCCTATTGAAAACACATGGGTACTACTCAAAAGAGCCCTCGCCAAGTGATTCTCTATACTGGAAAGAAGGCCTCACAGTGCAACTGAATTGTTTGAGACAGCAAAGGAAGAGTGGGATTTAATTTCCCAAGAGAAGTTGGATGGGTAGATAGATCGGATGCCTGAGAGAATGCAAGCTGTACTGGATGCAGATAAAGGCCATACAAAATGGTAATAATATTTTTTTTATTGTCTACTAGCAATACTATCATGTTTTCTTTAATTGAATTCTTTACATTTTTTTTGAATTTTTTATGGTAAGGGGTTGTGGTAGTGCGGTTGCCATGCGAGGGTACGAAGACTTTCCGGACATGACTGTACATTTTGCGTGAATGGCACCATGCCTATAATCATACCCCGGAGTGCCGGGACACACTCGTAGTGCTCAACACACCTCATTGGCACCTTCTCAACTCTTTCATCTCTTATCAACCTCGTCTGTGTAACATTTCTCTTCCGCACCTTCCTCTCCTTTATTGTCCCTAATCATCGACTGACCTGATATTCTCTTTTGTGATTTCGCTACCACATTCCAACTTTCCCCTGCTGCTTCATTGAACCGACAATGGCATCCTCCTCCTCGCGTGCCTATCATATCTCTACGGGGTCGGCTGAGCGGGGCCAGAGGGGTGATGGCATCTCCAGGGCCCGTGCAAGGGAGAGAGCAGCAGAAACTAACTCTCCGCCACCCTCGACAAGTGCACGAAGGCCAGTAACCCGAGGGAGTTTCTCCTCTACCGTTATAGGTGATAAACGGATTACCGAGAGATCTCATGTGACAGAGACTACCACTCGCGGGGTTCGTACGAAGTCTCCAAACCGTGATGAGAAGGCCGGCTCGAAACCTGCTTCATTTTCTGCAGGAGCGGGGGCAGCTCTCAACCGTATTAATTCTCCCAGTACGCAATTGAATACCATTAAATCCAATATAGTTTCTCAGATGATTGATGAAAAGCTTACGGTAGGCATTAACCACTTCAGCTACGTGGAACCCTGAGGCTACACTAATCCCCCCCACTACCGCGCCGCTCGCATCTCGTATCTCCGTCGCCCCTTTAGCATCCCAGCTGCCTGACTCCTGTTGTCCCCCGGCTTTAGATGATATGGCCCTTGGCCTCCAGGAGGCTTCGATTCTCGAGGACCTGTTGTTTGTCTTCATGGTGAGCGCAAGCCGAATATACCACCAGGCCCCCCTACTGACTGCCACCGTAGGGTTACGAAGGTCAGTACATCAGATTCCGTGGCGACTATAATCCAGCCTCCGAAAGCGACCGCCTCGCTGGGCCGCAATTCAAGATTCTGCCTGGATTGGATCCCTCTCTACGAGACCTCGCCAACACAATGTTAAAAATGGCCACTCATTATGGCGCTGTGGAAGCCTTCGCGGAAGTTCACTCTCGGGAAGAGTTCGGCGCTGTAAACCATGCCCTATGTTCCTCCATCCGCAAGCTCCTGAAGGAATATCTTGTCTTAATTGCCCAGCTTGAACATCAGTTCCTCACCAGCCCTTCGTTCACATTACATGTTTTGCACCTCCGTACATTGCCGACAAGCCACATGATGTTTCAATTATACTCCCTTGCCCGGGAAATGCTCCGACGCAATTCAATGTTAGAAGACGATCTCGAAGATTCAGTCGACGATCTTGATGATATGGAGAATATACTCGAATCACTACGAGAAGGAGCCGACATTGCAGGCAGCGGGGGAGTTCCTGGTTCGAAGATCTGTAAAGGCGGCTCTGTGTTGGGGCTTTTAACACTCCGGCTGGCCTCTTTGGCTGGGGACCCTGCTGCGAGGTCGCTGCTAAGTTTACTTCTCCGCGAGGCTTCTAGGCCGTATATGAACATGCTCAATGAATGGCTTCATCACGGAATGATCAGAGATCCGCATGCCGAATTCCTAATCAAGGAGCAAAAAAGCATACGACGCGAGAGACTTGAAGAAGACTATACAGATGAATACTGGGAGAAGAGGTATACAATCAGAGATGGTGATGTTCCCCCACAGCTTGAAGGTGTCAAGGAGAAGGTCTTACTGGCTGGTAAATATCTCAATGTGGTCAGAGAATGTGGGGGGGTAGACGTAAGTAAAGACGTTGGGGATGTACCCAAAAGTTTCGAAGACATCCGGTTTGTGTACCACTCCTATCGTATTCAGAACTTCCAATTAACCACCTCCTGTGCTCCTTAGATTTCTAGACAATGTGAACTCGGCATACGCTCATGCCAACGAATCTTTGCTCAACCTGCTGCTGACAACACACGCTCTGCCTGCCCGTCTGCGCTCCTTAAAACACTACTTTTTCTTGGATCGATCGGACTTTTTTTCGTATTTTTTGGAACTTGGTGCCACCGAACTCCAGAAACTGGCGAAAAAGGTTAATGTTGGAAAACTCCAGTCACTGCTAGACCTCGCTCTTCGCCAACCGGGCTCTATTGCTGCCAGCGATCCGTTCAAAGAGGATGTGAAGGTTCAGATGAATGAAGTTGGGCTTACTAAATGGCTCATGCGAGTGGTTTCCGTGAGTGGGATTGATGAGGGCGCAACGACCTTTGAGGAGTCACATCGGACCCCGGCGATTTCTTCCATCGATGATGATAAATCGGTTATCGGCTTCAATGCCCTAGAGCTCGATTATAGTGTACCTTTCCCCTTGTCTCTTGTCATATCCCGCAAGACTGTTCTTCGATATCAACTCTTATTTCGCTATCTGCTCTCTCTTCGTCACCTTGAGACTCTCTTGGTCCAGGCTTGGCAGGATCATAACACATTGTACACCTGGAAGCATAAGTCCAAGTATCCCCAAGTAGAGCTGTGGAAGCGCAGAGCTTGGACACTCCGGGCTAGAATGCTAGTATTTGTCCAACAATTACTCTACTTCTGCACAAGTGAGGTTGTTGAGCCAAATTGGAATGGACTCATGAAGCGTCTGGGGGAGGTCCGAACCGTTGATGAACTCATGCAAGATCACGTGGATTTTCTTGATACATGTTTGAAAGAGTGTATGTTGACGAACTCCAAACTGCTTAAGGTACGGGACGTTTTCATCTACGCCTACATCCACTTCCCATCCAATACGACTCAAATGAGTGTCTAATTCTATCATCCAGATACATGCAAAAATAATGATGACATGCACGATGTTTGCCTCTTATACCTCTCACCTGTCAAAGGCTCTCATTACCGCCGATCCAGACCTTGCTTCCCCATCTGCCAAGTATATGGGTAACGAAGATGCTGCATTTGACCAAGTCAGGTTAGACAAGCTTAGCGACAACTTGTCCAAATACGAGGAGAACTTTTCTAGACACCTCAAGATATTGCTGGATGCCCTAAATTACTACGCTGCTACAGAGACGGTGGTACTGTTAGGCCTCTGCGCCAGGCTAAGCACTGCGAGCAACGATGCGGACACTCATGGTTTAGTGATGACAGGATAAAGGTTTACTCATAATCATCAGATAGGTGCAGGATAGTCATTTACGAAGAGGGGATTCTGACAAACCCTACTTCCCCCCCTACACCTCGTTGTACAAATCTAGAACGCTCGAAGCTCTCCCAATTGTCACCCGTGTACGCAAAGTTCTCGTAATGCTTGATGTATCGCAAAGTCTTGGTAGTCTTCAATTAGGGGTTGCAGAAGTTATTTAATGAGGAGAAAAATGTGAATGTCTCCTATGGAATCTCCCATTAATAGATCAAGAAATATTTCTCAAAAAAGCAGTTGTCCCTGTCCTGATATCTTGGGCCGGAATTGGTGGGATACCAGAGATGTTACGAGAACTTTGCGATTGCGAGTGTAGATGTGATACCGAAATTTGTAAACAGTACTCGAGTACCTGTACTTGTACACCGGTAACAGCCAATAACCGTGCCAAGGTTCCCGCCACTTCGAACGACGCTACGCGCCCTCGAAGATGACGGCACTCTGAGAGAGTGCCGAACAGTTCAACAGAAGTAACAGCTCAACAACAGATTTACTACATACAATGAGAACGACCCAAAATAAATTGTCCAATTTCATCACTCAAAATCGCCCACCTCTTAAGCCTTTTATTCCGATCCTTTACTGCTTTCCGCATCTGAGTGCAAATAGATTTCCACTCTTTTTTAACCTTATTATCGGCAGCCCGCTGTGCGATATCCAGTCCTCGCTGAGCTTGCTGAAGTGCCTTCTCGACACTCTCATGCTCTTTCTGTAAAACCATAGCTCTTGCCTCATCGGCATAAAGTACACCACCCTTTTGGATCGACCTCCGGCTCCGCTTTTGTCTGGCTGCTCGGGCAAGCTCAGCAGCCTTCGTATTTTCCAACTCCTCAAGTGCGAGTCCTCCACTTTGAGCTTGAGAAAGGCTCCCTTTCAAGTATTTCTGTAGCGTTTGACCAAATGTAGGTGAAAGTTGGCCAACTCCAGAAGAGAGAAAGTCAGCATGTCGCTTAAGCGATCGAATGGATTTTGGAGTTGTAGGGTCTAGGTTTTCGGTGGATGGAGGTGGGGTTGAGGGTCGGTTTATATCACTGGCCTGAGAAGGTGGTAACAAATTTTCAATGACAATGTTTGGATGAAAAGGAATTAAACCAGTCTTCCTGAAAGCTGACTTAATCTATGTAGGTTTAAACGTTTGGGAACAAATTGACTCTAGCGCACTTAGGAATTCAATCTTATTAAACTCCGAACACCCGGTCCTTGTTGTAGAATCTAAAGCTTCGCCGTGATAGTGTTTGTAGGGCTGGAAAAGAACAATGTCCAAAGGTTGTAGCAGGTGTGTAGAGTGTGGCGGAAGACAAAAAAGCAAGATTTTCTTCTCATCGCAATATGAAATAAATTCTCGTGTACAATGACAGTCGTGGCCATCGAGAATCAGCATCCTCCATGCTCCAGTCTGACGAAGTGACGAGAACCTTTCAAAATGATGAAGCCAGTCCAGAGCTCTCTCATCATTGGAATATCCAGACTCAGAAACCCCAACAAGAAAGTTTCCAGGAATATCCGTATGGGTATACCAATCCTCCATGTAGACTGCACCGGGAACAATAATCATGGGTGGAAGAATGTTAGGCATATGGAAATCCGAGACATGTGCACAGACCCACGGTAGGGTAACTGCGCACAGACCCTCAATTTACTGGAGTGCCAACACCCTCCTCCGGCCCCCTTATGAGGCCCACACGTCATTAGCGAGATTTCGACAGTTGCGTCCAATAACTAAAATGTCACATCAATGAAGCCCTCTTCATAACACCATATACGTCGCCGCCGTCCGTCCGACCGCATGCTGTTCGCAGGGTCTATGGGAGGGGACCTTTGGCTGACATCTGGGAAGTGGAACGGAGGAAATCCGTCTGAGGCGCATTGAGATAGTAGGCTTCAAAGTTGGGCTTCCTAAACTACGGGCCACAAGTGACGGGACGTTTTCAGAGAAATACTCTAGGAGGATATCCCAGTAGTGAAAGCTACTAGGGGTATACCGAATCTACCCATACCCTTCTGAGATCAGCTGTAGGTTAGTTGGTCCTAGTAATAGGACCCCTCTACGGAGGCCGGCGGACCAAGGGGAAGCATGCTCAGAATGGAAGACCTAGATAAGTCGGAGACCCTAAAAGATGCTGACACGTCGGGCTCGGACTTGCAATTGGCACTAGGTGGCCCGGCATGAACCTGATCACTTCATGACCGAGGAGATGACTGAACGATAGTCAATAAGACTAAAGTCATATAGAAGTCTATGCGGACATCTGAGTTGGAGACGGCTGTTTGGTATAACAAATAGCGCAGTCATCTCAACGGTGGAATACTATTCCGAGTCCTCGAAAGGGTGTGATAAAGTTTCAGGGTCAAACGGTGTGCGCACTTATAAGATTCTGGATGTTTGCGTATTAAAACCAGATTGGTACTTTGGAGACATAGTAGTTAGAAGTAGTCCGCGAACACAGAGACGCGGGATATAAATATCAAAGTGCCTCCTGAGCGTTACAGACATTATCAAGCAACGGAGAAGAGATCTTATCAATATAAAATTGTTTATGCTATAAATCTTTACCTTAATTTTATTATATCGAGACGAGCCTTCCTTGACAGATTCTCCGAACAAAGATTTTGGCCTACGTCCCTCGGTTATATACTTGAGTTTGGCGTCCGCCTAACAAAGAACCACTCTATCACCACTCACAGTCTCCACCACAGTCACCAATTCCCTATTGCTTGCGCTTCCAATAGATAGTGGACGCTTAGGCTCTCGAGTAACAACCCATTGGTCGCGTCCGATACCAATTCGAAAACCTGTTTTCGTCGTAATCATATATGTCGGCATCAACAACTCCCTTTCCCTTCTTCATTTCCCGGTACCGACGAAACCAGTCCAAGATATCCTCGGGGTGTTGGGATTGCTTTCGATCAACATCTAGGGCTTTCTGCTTTCTTCGATGGTATACAGGGTAGCGTTTAAGGAAGCGGCGAGTCCACATGTGACTTACGGTTGGTTGTGGTATAGATATGTCAAGGTGAGTCGAGGCGAGGATTGAGTTTGCATAGGAACCGATATGCTTATACCTGGGTGGAATACCAATTTCATCCAATCGATTAAGGTATTGGCAGAGTGCCAACTCTTGATCGGCAGTCAACTTCCGATTTGGTGACTCTCTCTGCTCTCGTGATTGGCGTCCCTGCCACCGTTCTCGCAGACGTCCCTCAGGCAACTCAGCTTCATGGGCAACAGCGGCAATGTTTGGATTTTCTATGTCGGTAATGGCCGGAATAGCATCCTGGATTCTGGCCTCGATTTCAGCATATGATTCGGTTGACATAGTGTCCTTCGTGTTGAGGGATACTGAATTTGGAGTTGTGGACAATGCTATACGATGGTTCTGTCGTTGAGCTGTTACTTCTGTTGAACTGTTCGGCACTCTCCCAGAGTGCCGTCATCTTCGAGGGCGCGTAGCGTTGTTCGAAGTGGCGGGAACCTTGGCATGGTTACTCCATGTAATGGATTGTCTGGATTTAAGGTTGTGTCTGGTTGTCGGGGGTTTTTCAAACCTTCATAATCACAAAATGTCGGTTGCAGGTGGCACCCACAATAATCACAAGTTGTCATAATCCAAGTTCTAAGAAGTGTCTGGTTGCCAAAAAAATCAATTCAAAAAAGGTCTTACAAAAAACCAACATAATTATCAAGAGGAACACATTAGCACTTGGATAGTGATAATTATTTTTTTATTTTTTTTATCTCAAAGATTGGTAGTTGTAGTTGTTGACGTGGGAGTGTATGTAGACTGGGGTTAACCTCATAAGTCGTTAGGGTTGCAAGTTGGGAAGACGTGACAAGCAGCGGCTTGGCACACACATGTATTTCACCTTAGGTAGTAGCGGCGGTGTAGCTGGAAAATATAACAAGCAAATTCCTTCCTCTCCACGATCGGTGCCTACAGTGGTGGGTCATCATATCCTATTTACACCGCTTCGAAATAAAGGTTTGCGAAATACTGGTCAGATCTGTATTTTACAAACCTTTGTTTTGACATTATTATTGTATTTTGATTGTTGAGTTTTGGTGTCAACCAGACATGCCACTTAAAGGCAAAATTGAGTTTTGTGGCAAACCTCTATCCCATGGACGGATGAGACATACAGATTCACGGCGTTCCGTATACGGTAACTCTGTTCAGTGGCTAAGTGACTTTTCCACGATGGAGCGCTTGGCATTTCACAATTTTTGTGAGGCAAAGTGACTGTGCCACAGCATAGAGCTGCCATATGCCGAAGGCCGTGAATCTGTATGTCTCATCCGTCCATGGGATAATCAGGGATATAATGAAGGTTTGAGGTGACAACCAGGCGCATCCTAAATACTTGTAATGTAGTGTCCCTAACACAAATGTGGCAGCTACTGGCCCAGGCGGTACTCATTCGACAGACCCAAATCATTGCCACCCAGCTAGTGAGTATTATGAGAGGCTGCAATTTAATGATTTAATGGAGATGTCATTCTAGTCTTGCATGGCAGGTTGCCAGTATGTCTTGGCGCGCTGCCGATCACACCAAACTTCCTGGCACTTGCAAGGTTCCTTTTCCTACTATCACTATACGGTAGTTCCCAGGACGCCAAGTTTCCATCCGCATACCTCAAACCTTTATTATAACCAATAGAGGCCCTTGATTCTATCTCACGATAGCTTCAAGTCTTTAAATTTGAAGAGTTTTTCTTCATCTTTAACTTTGTCTGGCATGATCATTTCATCATACTTTCACTTTATTCCATTACCTCCATCTACCTTACCCTTTCGGCAAAATTTTTACAGTTCGGAATTATGGTTTACAGTCATTCAGGACCATCAGCGGCAAAGGCAGCGAAGTCAGTGTTGTTTCTTTCTCAAGTGGTCGAGAAATCCTTTGCCCTTGAGCCAGATGTTTCTAGACTGTAACATCATCTTTCGGTACTCTCCTATTCTCTCCATGCGGCTTCTAGGGAACTTGAAGCTTGGAGATGTGATAGCTGCATTTACAGAGGTCTAATAAGAAAGAGCGGTGCAGTTTTTTGTAAGTCAAAAGAACCCATATTTAGTAGTAAAATAGATCTGGCCCCTCTCCTGGTTGATGAGGTGGCAGTAGCAAGGATGAGGCTGCCTTTGGTAGCTACAGATAATAAGTGGCAGTTCGATATTGAGGCAGCAGCTGAAACTGTGGCTGAGGAAAGGGAGGCAGTGGCGGATGAGATAGATGTGACTGAGGTGGCTTTGGAGCAGGAGCCTGAGCTCCAAGTGGCTAAGCCTGAGGCAAAAAATGAGAAAGAGACTGTTATAGGTACTCATGCCCGTAAAAGGTAGGCTGAAAGGAGAAGGCTGGTAAGCCAAATGGGAGAGGAAAGAGCAGCAGTAGTGGTGGAGATGAATGTTTGGAGAGCTGAGGCTTTCGTTAAGCCTGTAGAGAAACAAGTACAAATTGTTTTGAATGAAAGAGAAGAGGAGGATAAGGATGTTGCCATGGCGGCTTTCAAGCAGGAGCCTGAGTATCTAGTGGCTGAGCCCACAGCTTGTGAAAAGGAGAATGCATTAGTTATATGTAACCACTATGAAAATAAGTTGTTGCTGAAAGGATTTTGTCACAGATTGCAAGATGCGTGTGAAAAATGTGGCATAAATATGGACTAGGAATCCAAATATTTCAGAATTTGTAAAGAATATGAAACAGATTGGGTTCCGGTGAAAGATCAGGAGGATAATTGTATAGGATATTGAGAAGGAATAGAGTTGGGCTCCAAAGGATTTGCATTGTGCCATGGATGTGGCAAAAATTGGATAAGGAGAAGAAATGAGGAGGAGGAGGAAGTAGAGGATGACGAGGAGGAGAAAGAAGAAATGACCATTAGAGACAGATGCTCGTGGGGGCGGAGATGGTAAAGGAATGTAATCGCTTTTTTCATTTTTGTGTTTTGTTTGTTGGTAGTTGTTTTTGAGTTGGGTTGGCTTGCCCCATAGAACGCAATGCCATAGGATAGAGAGCCTAGTTGGAATGCTTCCTGGTAGATATACCAACTATATTTGAATTTACCTAATTATAAAGGTTTGCCGCAAAACTCTATTTTGCTTTTGTGTGGCATGTCTGGTTGACACTGAAACTCAATAATCAAAATGCGATAATGATATCAAAATAAAGGTTTGTGAAATGCTCGTCAGATCAGTATTTTACAAACCTTCGTTTTGAAACATTGTGGGTGGGTTGTGGCAACCAACTACAACTACTAATTTTCAGAATAAAAAAATTAAAAAATAATTATCACAATACAAGTGCCAATATGTTCCTCATGATAATTATCCTGGTTTTTTTTTTTTTGAATTGATTTTCCTGGCGACCAGACGCACTTCTAGAACTTGAAAATTATGGATTATGACAACTTGTGATTATTGCCATTGCCACCTGCAACTGACATTTTTTGATTATCAAGGTTTGAAAAAACCCGGACCACCAGACGCGCCCTAGGCCGCCATTTACTGCATACCGGTAATACCGTAGGCCTCACCTCAGGCCCTCGAAAACAATTGGCCCCTATACAATACGCCTCTGCGTACAAGTCAGCACAGCTGTGGCGGGTTATTCCATCAGCCTCATCCCAGACCCAAAACTCAACCCCATTTCTCGTCCACGCTTTACACTACCTACATCTTACCGCTTCGGTTTTTCCCCAATCGTCTTCCTCTCCTCCAAGACAACACACACCACCCCATATCTACCCCTACGCCCTCGATCCCCTGCGATCGCTTCTCTCGCGCGTTGACATCCTTCCGCATCTTGCAACTTAAAACGCTTCTTGAACTACAGCTTATTTCACCATGAATCGACAAGGTTCTCCATCCACTGCTCTTCTCTATTCCACTGTTAATACTACCAGCGATCGAGCGATAGGCTAACGGTTTTGCTCTGATTTGCCTCGGCAACTCATACGTTATCAGGCCCCGGACCTCAAATGAGATTAGCGGGCTTTCCCCAAGCTTCCTCTGCTGCTTCAAGGTCTGTTGGTGGGATCCCAAACGGTAAATTAGGTTCGTGCGCATCGATATCTACGGAAACTATTCACAGCGCTCTCTTCCTAGCTAGGAGCGGATAGCTAACCCTAGTCTGGTGAGGGCCACAGGCGGAGGCGGATGGCAAGGTGGACCGCCTGGAGTACCCAACCCTCCAGGAAGTAGGCCAGGCTCAGGCTTAACATTTTCGCAAAGTGGGCTCTCAAGCCCTCTGGATATGAAGTTAGTCCCAATTGGTTCATTGTTCCCACTTCTCATTATCTCCGGTCACAAACATAGAGTTTACAGGCTTTGGTTTGGTTTTGCAGTGATTTTCCCGCCCTGGGAGGCCAACCCCAGAACCCGAACGTTCAGCCATGGAATAGATTAAACACCCAGTCCCCTTCAGCACAAAGCCGGCCACCTCAGCCAGAAGACATTTTTGCCAATATGGATGGATACAGAATGGGTGGTGTTGGCATTAGCGGTGTTGGAACGCAGGCACAGGCAAGGCAAGCAATGCAACCGAATAGCTTAGACGATTTCCCAGCACTTCCTAGGACTCAAGGAAACGGTGATGGTATTGAAGATCGAGGGTTTATATCGTTAACGGGTCTGGGAGGTGCTACACAATTTGGCGTGCGACAAGGAAGTCTCAATGCCGGAAGATCCGGCCTTGCAATGGGCGGCGGTTCTCAACCCAGCAGACTCTTAGACTCCGTTATTCAACAAACCGGGAATGTCCAGATCTCCGATCTCGAGAAGAAGGTAGCGAAACCCAAGAGCCATTCCATCAGAAGGAATATGTACTAACAACCCGCCTAGAATCTGATGAAGACAAATCTTTCTTCAATGGTAACGAATGGAGCCCCGGGTCCACCAACTAATATCTCCTTATCAAATATCTCACGACCTATATCACAGCAGGCTCAACACTCTTCGCCAGCGCCGGGCATGCAGAATCCTGTCGGTCATTCCTTAGGAGCGCAGCAACAGGTTCAACAATCTAAACTACCTTCTAGTCTAAGTAGTGTTGACTTCGGAGGCAATCAGTCAAATTCCATGCAAACCTCGGGGATGGGGGAAACGGACCGCTTTGGTCTGGGCGGGCTTCTGAGCCTGATACGAGGAGAAAGCGGTGATTATTCAATGTTGGCATTAGGACAGGATCTGACACAATTGGGACTCGATCTGAATCAGCCTGAAGCGCCCCTGTATCCATCTTTTGCGTCTCCTTGGGCTGATGTTGATTCTAAACCCGTTGAACCTGAATATCAACTACCCCCTTGTTACACAGTACAAAACGTGCAATCTCTTGGCGCCAAGGTTTCGAGCTTCTCTGACGAAACTTTATTTTATATTTTCTACACAATGCCGAGGGATATAATGCAAGAAGTGGTTGCAGCAGAGCTGTAATAATTACCTGTCCCCCTCGAATCCTATTACCTGTCCGCTAATATTTTTTTCTTATTATCTTCCCTTTTAAGCAAAGGTCCTCGAGAAATTGGAGATACCATACAGCGCTCAAACTATGGCTAACCAAGGACAATGCTAGCGACATTAGGCAGATATCCGAAAATGCAGAGAAGGGGATATATGTTTTCTTCGATCCTAATGCGTGGGAGAGAGTAAGGGTATGTTCCGTTTCAGAACACAATCACGATCAAGTTAACCAGATCTTTTAATATTTTGATGTCCAACAGAAAGAGTACGTCCTCGATTACACATTTCTAGACCATAGGGCCGCTCCGGGCATCATGAGTGGTTGATACCGTGAGTTATGCGCAGTTAGCCGTTGATTTAGTGGGATCTCCTAGCCACCCTCCCACTTCAACCGGGAGGGGAGGGGATTCTCACAGGTTTCTGCGGTGTTTACGATATGCAGATTTCTGATTACTTTTTCCTTTTCGTTCATTGCTCGGCGGCTCTAGTTCGGGTTTGGTGTAATTTTTTCTACTGCTCAGGATCTCGGAAATGCAGCTCCTCTCCTACTCTTTGCTCTGAAACACCTGAAACCCGCAAAAATATAATGCAGACACTACCTTAGATCTTGTTCTTAGTTGGTGTTTCAAATCAATTTCGCAGATCCGCTTCCTCCTGTCGGGCTAGTCAAACAAACTTTCTAAATCAACAGTAGCCAAGCCCCGTTTTTGCTGCTTCGGTGGTGAGAAAATATAAAGGTATCCAAGCGACTTATCATAGGACGTTGTTCCAGATGAATTAAGGCGATCAATGATAACCGCAAAGCGGTAATGATTATGCACTAATTAATTCTGCTCTGATTATTGGCGATACTGGGTGTCCCTTCTGATGTATAGTACTCGGAGAGGGAAGTAAAAATCGGGTTCTCCAAGTAACCCTGCCGCTGCAATGAAGCACCATAAAAGCTCTTGAAATTCTCGATCTCCGGCACTTCCTTTGTAATCTCTAACATAAAGTCCTGTCCGTTAGGTCTTCGTACCCCCACATGGCAACGGCACTATGACAACTCCCCCCCCACCCATGAAAAAATTTAAATTTTTTAATTTTGTTATCTTATTTTATTTTTATTTTTTATAGAGAACTCAATTAAAAGAAAGATAATAGTTTTGCTAGTATGCAATAAACATTTTTTTTTTACCATTTTGTATGATCCCTATCTGCATCCAACACAGTTAATATTCTCTCAGGCATCCTGTCTATCCATTCATGCAACTTCTCTTGGGGAATTAAATCACACTCCTCCATTGCTCCTTGAAAATAATTCAGCAGCATTATGAGGCCTTCTTTCTAGTTTGAAGAATTATTGAGTAAGAGCTTTTTTGAGAAGTGTTCAGGTGTTCTCAATAGGATTGAGATCTGGTGAGTTGGATGGCCAAGGCAATTGCTTATAACCACAATCTGCCTGCGATTTTGGATTTTCCTTACTAGCATGCTGGGATGGATTGTCTGCAGCTAGGAGGATATTGTCAGAAGGTCTATCCAGACGTTATATAACAGGAATAAGGTATGACTGGTTGATCTCAGTGGCCTATTTGTAGAAATTAAAGTCAAGTCTCTCCATTATACTAGTCTTTTCAGCCTCCTTCCTCTTCCTCACCAGAATTAACTCAGTTTCCTTTCTTGACCATTGTAGCTCATAACTCAATGCAAGTCACTCCTGGACTTAAAGCTAGTCCGTAAGTTCTTTTCTTCTAACTCTTTACCAGGTCTAACTCTAACCTTGCTGCTGGTAGGATTTATATTATTAACAATTGTAGCTTTATGCACAAAAACAACCCAATTATATGCGCTATTCTAGTTCCTTTTCCTTCTAGAAAAATTTGTTCTCTCCTTCTACTTTTTCTTCCAAATAGCATTTTTTCTTGGTATTAGAAGCTTAAAACAAGCTTCTTTTATGATATTCTCAATAGTGATCTCATCAAGACCAATATTCACTTTTTCGGTAATGTTTTGTGATGCTAAATAATGCTTGGCATCGATAATAGATTCTACTATCTTTATTTTGAAATCAGTTATCTTGGTTGGTAGTCTACCTCCCTTTACATTATAGGTATTTCCTCTCCTAGCGTCAGATATTTTCACTACAGATTAAACAGCTAACTTTGATATGCCAAGAGCCTCAGAAATTTTATTATACTTCATATCTGTATGCTCATACAGAGCAAGAATTTCCTTATTCAGATCTTCTCTAGCTCTTAAGGTATATAGGAATATTATGCTAGAGGTAGTTATTGGTATGATAAAGTATTCCTTCATTGCTCTTCAAGAGTACAAGGACTTAATAGACAGAACTGTACTTCACCCAGTAATTGGTAATTTTCTCCATGGATCAAATTTTCACATAATCCTGATTGTCTTTTGCCAAAATTGCTTGATCTCAAAGTTCAAATTCTAATTTATTAGTAGGTTCTGGAATTATTTTGTTTGGAAGAAATTGAATAAGATTGTTCCAAGAAATAAATAATATGCTATCTTGTAAATCATGTACAAATTTGGATAAATATAAGTAATAATTTGTAAACAATATTTCATCCACAGAATGAGAGTTCTATTAATGTATTATGCTATATAGAATTATGAAAAACTGGCACAAATTCTGAGACTAAGTATAAGAGTCTGAAAAAACTAGGTCTCTTATTACTAGTTATTATAAATGCCAACTTAATATAAACTCATCACAAATATTAAACTTTAAGTAAAATCAATAGAATCTTCTTTCTTCATACTACTGCCTATTGTTGAAATTCATTTTCTTATCAGGAGCAACTTAACATTATAAAATCGATTACTTCATTTTCTTCTTCATGCCTTCTAATAGCAGTGGTACAAGTCATTGGTTCATTTTTTCTATTTTTTTTGATTATCTTCTTTACTACTCTATCTTTATAGAACTACCTGCTAGAGTCATTATACTGGTAGTTATTCTCAATATCAACTTGATATCTTAAGCTACTTCATATAGTCATTCTGGTGTAAGAGAAATATCTGATAAGATAGATCATGAGAGTATAACCAATTGAAAATCTTCTTATAAAAGATTAAGCAGGATAAAAATGTTGACAGTAGAATAAAAGAAAAGAAATCAGTAAACCGAAATATGGATCAGACAGGAGCTTCATTCAATTGTTGTATTACTCTAGAGATGGCTGATTACTTGAGTACAGTTTTATCTAATAACTTCTCATACAGTCTATAGCAATAGTATAACAGGCAGACAAACTTCTTGATCTGAGAATTCACAACCTTTAAATGAATAAAAGAAAATAATAGCTTAATTCTGGATTAACTTATAGCTTTTAAAGAATAAGCTTATTGAGTTCTTGAATGAAAAATTGATATGTATATTTTTAATTGAAACTGGTAATATGAGATAAAATCCAATACTTTCTTACTCCTGTAATTAGCTTGAGACTAGTCATTGTCTGGGAACAAAATTAACTAGCTTTTAATGGCAACAGCAATACTCCCCTCTACATCACCTTGCTCCCTCAATACTTTCTAAAGAAATTGCTCAATCCCTACCAAAACTAAACCAATTTACTGGACTCTTTTTTTCAATAAACTATGCCTCTTATTCTTTGGAGTCATGCCAAAGAGCCTATTCCCTCCAAGCACCTTTCTGAGTTTTTAAGGGGACGAATTCTTGGGATTATGTGAGCCTCAGATGACAAATCAACCAATTTCACACTACCTTGACTTTCTTTTCAGTACTATCAAAAGCATATTTGCAAAAAGAGATCAAGAGGACAAGGAGATTGAAGGTAGAAGAAGACATCCTAAAACTACCAAGTTGCAGGATGATGTTATAAAAGAGGAAGCTTTCAAAAATCGCTATACCAGCTACTCTAAGATTGCTGAAGGCGTGGCTCCCAATGTTTCTGCTAAGACAGTTAAAAGAATACTTACACAAAACCATTTTAAAAAGTGGATAGCATAAGAGAGGGTTCATTTGGATGAGGATCTAGCTCAAAAGAGATTGGAATGGGCATTAGCCCATAGGAATTGGACAGGGCAGATGTGTAGAAGGAAGGCAATGTGAAGAGATAAGGTAGCTGTGGAGAGGGGAAGAGGAAAGAGAAGAAAATGGGTATTTAGCTACCCAAAAGAAAAGTGGAATAAGGATTGTGTTAAACCTACTTCTAGGAAAGGAGAGAGAAAGATTCGCCAAATGATGACTGAGTGTTTTTATGGTCCAACTCATGGTCTTTTATTAACTGTTTTTTCTGATCTTACTTCTGCTCGTGGTGGAGTGACTGGAAAGTAAATGATTGATGTTTATGATCAATATGACTTTCCTGGTATATGGGAAGATATCAAGGAGCATGTTGGGGAGGAAGAGGTATTTTTGATCATTGACAATGCTAAGACTCACTTGCCTTTCAGGAGATGGCAGCGGAGGAATAGAATTTCTCAGATGAAAATTCATCCTTATTCACCAGATGTCACGGTCGCGTGGCAGATAGTGGAAGGAGATGTTTGCAGCAGGTAGTGGAAGGAGATGTTTCACCATGATGAAGATATTCGTCATGAAGTTTGAGGGATTATATGTTGTTTCACGCACGTGACCTATTAAGAGGTCAAGGGGGCAGCGCAAGAGGACAAGGGGGCTGCGCAGTTTGATTTACTTTCACGCACATGACCTATTAAGAGGTCAGGTGGTTTACGTACATGACCAATGATGCGGTCATATGATGTTTTTCATGAGTCGCGATTATGACTCATAGTTGTTTTGATTTATAAGCGGGGTGAGTGAAGGACTATAAAAGGAGGGCGGTAGATCCTGGCAGATAGTTCTTCACGCAACCACCTATTATACTTTCTTACCTATACTATCAAGAATAGAATCTATTCTACTACTTCGAGTGTTCTACCGTGATACGACTTGATTATTAGCGTTCAAGAAGTGGAACGTGAACAATGGTCTAAGAATAATAATCAGGGTCTTGGTAGAGAGAAGGAGTAGAGTAACGGCACAGTAAGGAAGAGAAGTATTGCACTATTACAAAGAGACTAATGGAGAGCTGTTGGCAGTCGCAGGATACATATTGACACTGGCAGATAGGTCGAATACCTAACATTTGGTTGCGTCTCAACAGCGACACCCCACAGTAACATGGAAGCAGAACAAGAAAGAGGAGGGACAGGGACGACCCCGGCCCCACCAGCACCATTGAATGTGCCAAGCATGACAGGAGAACAACAGGAATACAAGGTAGCAGGACTCTGACCTGCACGAATATCAGAAGGACTTAAATTCAGGAATCCGGATGTCTTCGACGGAGAACCGACCAGGCTCAGAGGATTCCTGGTACAGCTTAAACTGTACTATGAAGCCAAAGAATGGACGAGCGAACAGGCCGACAAGAAAATCAGATTCGCAAAGACTCTACTCAGGGAAACAGCAGAGAAGTGGATCACTACAATCGTGGAAGGGACCACCCCCAAGGAGTGGCATGAATGGGAAGAGTGCGAGAGAGACTTCAGCGCTCAGTTCGAGGATAAGGACAAATGGCAGGGAGCAAGGAAGCAGATCAAGAAAATGGTTCAAGGAAAGAATACGGTTATCGAATTCTGGCACAACATACAACTGTTATCCACAGACGCTGAATACGATATGGACACCCTACGGCGACAGCTTCTGAGAGGGGTCCACGAAGAGCTACACGAAGCATGGACCTACTCGGATCGAGTATTCAACTTGACCAAAGAACAAGCCCCGTGGTTTGCGGCTCTCGAAAATAGGAAGAACCAAGGACGAAGTAACCGTGAGAGACTGGCCCGTCAACAGAATAGACCACTGGGGGCCCTAACGACCAATCAGGGAGGAGATGCAATGGACCTTGACGCAATAAGAGGAACAACACAACGATTCCAGAGACCAGGACAAAGGTTTAGACAAGACAGGAGACTAATACGGGCACACCTCTCGAGGATAACACCAGAAGAGTTTCGGAAGTGCAGGGACAGCAATTTATGCTTCGACAGCGGAAAGGGAGGGCATCGAGCAATTGAATGCGCAGACAAGAATGCCAAGATTCGAGAGATGGGGGGCCGAAAATTGGAAGAAATGGAGGAGGCTTTAAACGACCACAGTCCCCAGTAACGAGTGGTCTGTGGGACGACCAGAATGAAAAACCGACTAGGACTATACAAATATTGACGGCAACGGACTACAAGGTACAAATCAACACAACGGATAACAACGACGACGAATCGGATTAGCCGATGATGAAAATCAAAATACACACAAAAGACGGGATCACCAAAACCAATGCAATGGTCGACGTGGGAGCAACAGAGTACTTTATCGACAGAGAATTCTGCAATACCCACCGGATACCCCTCGCGAAAAGCGACAGACCAAGAAACATCTATGTGGTTAATGGGGAAAAGAGCAAGGCGGGCCCCATTACCCACGTGGCTGAAATAGCCAGGGAAACAGGATCTCATCAGGAAACGATAATATTACAGGTAGCAAATATGGTCAAACATACTGCTATCCTGGGAATACCATGGCTAAGGAAACAAAACCCGCATATCGATTAGGAACGAAGACAGATCGACTTCGGAAGCGAAAGGTCTACCCAAGTATGCCTAAACGAATTACCAAGGATCAATGCAGTCCCTACCGGACTGGCCCGATGGGAAAATGAATACAGTCGAATCAACATGACAAAAAGCGAAAAAGAAGATATTCGGATCCCACGGTTGGATTCCGAAGCAAAGATACCGACCAAAGGGTCGAAGGAAGTAGCTGGACATAACCTGTACAGCATTCAAGTGGAAATCATCTCGGCCAAAGGGCAAGCGATGATAAAGCCAGGAATATCGATCGCACTACCGGATAGCACCTATGGACGTATTGCCCCACGAAGTGGATTAGTGACCAGACATGGCCTAACCACAGGAGCGGGGGTGATAGATGCAGACTATTGCGGACAAATCAAGGTTCTCTTGATAAACCTGAAAGAAGAAGACTACGAAGTCAGGAAGGGGGATCAGATTGCACAGTTGATTGTCGAAAGGATCGACAATGGAGGACTACGAGAAGTAGACAGCCACGACGAAACAGGAAGACAAGATCGTCGATTTGGAAGTAGCGGACAAAACACTCTTGAAGAAACCGAAGAACGACGCATCGCTATCGACATTATATCAGCGATGACCTTCGGGAAACTATATCGGAAAGCAGAACGAACCAGTGTTCTCAAATGGGGTTAAGAAGAAGAGGAAACGACAATTGCGGAGACCTCGACGATCAGTACCAGGTTAGCAGTACAACAAGTATTGAATTTGTATGTAGCGGCACAATCTTAATAGCTTGAGTACGAGAATACGATACAGTATTAAAGGTATACTGTAGTCACACTTAGGCGAGGAGGTTTGTAGTAGGATGGTAGATTGGTAGTAGTTCTTGTCCTTAATTCTTTCTAACACTCGGAGCGGTAGCCAGCTATATATACAGGTGCACATACTTAAGCGAAGAAAAGAAATAAGCGGGAAAATCTTGTAAGAAACATAAGTGCGAACAAGTCTGACCCTGAAAAACTGCCAAGTAAATCCCAAATAAAATATATATAAATCGTAATGGTGTGAGAGATTTTAAACGGAAAATCAACATGTAATGCACCTTCTGAAAAGGCTGCAGTACATAAGTAAAAATAACCGAAATATCTCGCATATGCAATAAGAAAATATATATCCAATTATCCCATCGTTATCATGAAATATAAGCGAAATACCCCATGTATATACTCTTGCTGTAGTAATGTTCGTGATCTATAGGTAAACCAGAAAATATAACTAAGGAGAGAAATACAAGTTATTCAAAAGAAATATACTTATGAAACGAATAATAGAAAATTTCAACAACAAGAAGCAACAAAAAAGAAAGCGACTCTAAGAGGGCTGGTACTAAGCGAATACCACTACTTCTTAGACATGTTCGAAGAAGGAGAATGGACGGACTTGCCAGAACACAGAGAAGAGGACCACAGGATCCACCTAGTGGGCAAAGCACCGTTCATGAAACTTTACTCCTTGAGAGAAGAAGAGTTGAAGGCTCTACGAGATTACCTCCTGCAGAACCTGGAGAGAGGATGGATACGGCCATCCTCGTCAGCAGCAGGAGCACCGATATTATTGGTCAAGAAAAAGGACGTAAAGATCAGACTATGCGTGGATTTTCAAGGACTGAACGCAGTCACCCAGGAGGACCGATATCCACTACCGCTGATCGACGAAGCATTGGATAGATTGGGGAAAGCCCAATACTACACGAAACAAGACATCAAGGATGCCTACCACAATATCAGAATATTCGAAAGGGGACGAATGGAAAACGGTATTTTGAACACGATATGGGTTATACGAATACCTGGTAATGCCGTTTGGACTATCCAATGAAGCGGCAACATTCAAAAGATGGATCAACACCAAACTCAGCAGGTTCTTGAATATATGCTGTATCGTCTACTTAGAGGATATCCTGATCTATTCAAAAACAATGGAACAACACCGGAAGGACATCCGAAACATTATGCTGGCCCTAAGGGAAGTAAAGATCAAACTAAAACCAATGAAATGCGAATTCCATCAACAGGAAACTGAATATTTAGGGTTTGTCATCAACCCTGATGGAATACGAACTGACCTGGTCAAGACAGCAGCAATTGACGAATGGAAACCACCAAAGAGCATAAAAGGGGGACAATACTTCTTCGGCTTTTGCAACTTTTACCGCCAACTCATGGAAGGATTCAGCAGAGTGGCGAAACCGCTATATGAAACAACGGAAAAGGATATCAAATGGAACTGGACGGACAAGCAACAAACAGCATTCGATAAATCAAAGAACAAACTCAACACGGCACCAATACTGCAATACTTCGATCTGAAGCGAACGATCATGATCGAAACGGATGCGTCGAATTACATCTGCTCGGGGATTTTATCACAGTTAAGCAACGACAAACCATGGCGCCCGGTGGCATTCCGATTGAAGACCGTGACCAAAGCGGAATGCAACTACGACATCCACCAAAAAGAACTGTTGGCTACAATTCAGGCACTTAAGGCGTGGAGAAAATACGCACTGGAAAACGAACACGATATCACGGTGGTAACTGGCCACAAAAGTCTCCTTGCCTTTACCACCACGAAAGAACTCAATCAACGACAAACGAGATGCAGTGAAACCCTATCTTAATATCATGTCAAGATTGAGTACCGACCTGGAAAACAAGGAGGACAACCCGATGCCCTTGCCAGGAGACAAGAAGACCTACCTGGCAAGGAGGACGAAAGAATCTAACAGAGAAAAACAATTCTCTTACCAACGGAAATGTACTTCAAAGTTGAGAAAGAAAACGGAAGAAACGAATCCATCAATGAGATGGAAACAACGATATTATCCAACGACGACCACACAGAATGGATACAGAATACGATGGAAAAGGATACGGAAATACGAGCAATCAGGAAGGCCTTAAACGAAAAAGAAAAAGAAATGAAGGCGATAGCACTCGTGCTATACGAAGAAAGAGAGGAATACCTTTGGTACGACAACAAGATAAGGATTCCTGGCGACGAACCCCTGCGAACGGAAACGGTAAGAACAAACTACGACATGCCACAAGCGGGACACAGTGGAACAGCCAAAACCACGGAACTGATCACGAGATCATACTACTGGCCAACGATAAGAGAAGACGTCAGAAGATATGTCAAAAACTGTGAGATATGCCAGAGGATGAAGGCAGTACATCACGCGCCATATGGATTGCTAAAACCTATCGAACCTCCCGGAAGACCATGGCAATTTATTGCTGTGGATTTTATAACTGGACTTCCGGAATCGAAAGGTTATGACGCAATATGGGTCGTTATTAATCATCTGACAAAAATGGTTCACTTTATGCCCTGCACAACGGACATGGACACACAACAATACTTTCACCTCTTCAAAGATCAGGTGTTCAGAATCCATGACTACCGAAAAATCGCATATCAGTCTGAGGATCACTATTCAGGGCAAATATCGGGAAAGAGATCAAAAGACAATGACACATTGAAAGGAAACTCAGTACAGCATTCCACCCGCAGATAGACGGACAGACAGAAAAGTCGAACACCATATTGGAACAATATCTATGGGCATACACCAATTACCAGCAAGATGACTGGGCCGATATGCTAGCAACTGCGGAGTTCGAATACAACAACGGAAAACAAGAAACGACCAAAACGACAACCTTCTTTGCGAACTGCGGATACAATCCAATATACGAACCGGCAAAATACAAGATACCCGCGCAATCAATCGAAACGAAAAACATGCAACAATTGCATGACATAATGTGAGAAGAAATATGCCTCGCACAAGAAAAACAGAGGGAATACGCCGATTGACACCGAAAACTCGATCCCAACCTCCAAGTCAATGACAAGGTGTGGTTGATACTAAGGAATATAAGGACCACCCGACCGTCAAGGAAACTGTACTACAAGAAATTAGGACCATTCAGAATCATCAAACACAGCGGGCTAAGAGCATATAAACTTGACCTCCCATGCTCGATGAACAACACTCATCCTACATTCCACATCAGTCTCCTTAAACCCTCCCAAGACAACGCCTTCGCATCACAAAAGAAACTTCCATCACTGCCCGTCGAGATCGAGGGCGAAGACGAATACGAACTTGAGGACATCATCGACTCAAGACTATCCCGCAGCAAACTCCAGTACCGAGCCAAATGGATGGGCTACTCGGAAGAACACAATCAAGAGTGGTATCCAGCCACTTACTTCGCCCATGGTCAAAATGCCATCCGGCAATTCCACCAAAACTACCTCGACAAGTTCAGACTTCGGCCCGATGGAAGACCGGGTTTGGATCAAAGAGGAAGTCAATGACGAGGATTGGGTCCAACTCGTGGACCTACCGGTCAGGAAAACGTAGGAAACGGCGGAAGAGAAAGCACACAAGTGTTGGTCGTGGACACGGTGCTACGACGACGGATGCCCCACTGACTACACGGAAAACATGTGAACCAACTATTTCGCCAGAATAAGAGACCGGACACCACATGTGTCGCCCCCGCTGGGTGACAAGAACAAGATTTCGGGGACGAAATCTACGCGGAGGGTGGCCAAAAAATCCAACAAAGTCACCTGGGAACAGGACCCAGCACCATCGCCGATCTCGTAGGCAACACAAGAGGATACAGTGGAAAACCTGCAGTGGGAGCTGATCACGATCAGCGAACAAAGGACGAAGGCAGAAGTAGAGATGGGACTCTACAAAGGCCAGGCTTCGATGTGGGAGCAGAAGGCAAGGGAATAGGAGAAAAAGAACATGCAGCTGGCAAGAGGGGTGACGGCTCAACAGGTCAGGGCAAGCTTGGCGGAATACAAAGTTGGGAAGATAGAATCCCAACTGAAGAGGAGGGATGCGAGTATCTGAAGGTTGGAAAACCTTCCGAAAAAAGCAAGAGTTGGATGCATCAGATAGGATGCAATATACTGCAGACGGCAGGAACCGAAGAGGAGGATGAGTTCCCAATGGCCTAATGAGACTCAGGCCGTAGGGAGAGGGGAGCTATTGCCACGGTCGTGTGGCAGATAGTGGAAGGAGATGTTTGCGACAGGTAGTGGAAGGAGATGTTTCACCATAATGAAGATATTCGTCATGAAGTTTGAGGGATTATATGTTGTTTCACGCACATGACCTACTAAGAGGTCATGGGGGCAGCGCAAGAGGACAAGGGGGCTGCGCAGTTTGATTTACTTTCACGCACATGACCTATTAAGAGGTCAGGTGGTTTACGCACATGACCAATGATGCGGTCATATGATGTTTTTCATGAGTCACGATTATGACTCATACTTGTTTTGATTTATAAGCGGGTTGAGTGAACGACTATAAAAGGAGGCTGGTAGAGCCTAGCAGATAGTTCTTCATGCAACCACCTATTATACTTTCTTACCTATACTATCAAGAATAGAATCTATTCTACTACTTCGAGAGTTCTCCCATGATACGACTTGATTATTAGCGTTCAAGAAGTGGAACGTAGACAATGGTCTAAGAATAATAATCAGGGTCTTGGTAGAGAGAAGGAGTAGAGTAACAGCATGCTAAGGAAGAGAAGTATTGCACTATTACAAAGAGACTAATGGTGAGCAGTTGCCTGTCGCAGAATACATATTGACACCGGCAGATAGGTAGGATACCTAAAACCAGACCTCAATCCAATTGAAAATGTTTGGTCTCTTGTGAAAGACAAGCTTTATAAGCACTATCCTGAGCTGTTTCTCCTGAAGGGCCTTGTCAACGAGGTCAAAAATATTATAGAGGAGTCTATCACTCATTGTTGGAAACTTCTAGACCCAAAGGTTTTTGATACTTTGGCAGCATCAATGGTAGATAGAGTGGATGCAATTATTACGACTGATGGATAGTATACTAAATATTAATTTCTACTACGTATTTACATTTTTAATTGTCTATTGGGTTTTCATGATAGTGGATTGATAGGGGTATGTGGTTGTCATCACTGAAGATTTTCCAGCCATTAACCGCTAGTTAATTTTATCCTTGGACAATACTTATATCTAGGACTTACTTAAAAGTCCATTTCTTATTGCTATTCATTTGGATATGCCTTATTATTTTGCTTATTTGTACCTTTCATCATACTAATATGGAATTGAATATTTCCTAGTGCTACTATTGCTACTAGATTGAGATACTGGTAGCAATCAATTGTTTCACCTGATTTGTTTTTCATGACTTGTATTTCTAGTTATATCCTATTAGTTGAAGTATTCTACTTTAGGAACTCGCTGCTTTACATTTCACTACTATGATAGTAATATTATATAATTTTCCTTGAAAAAAATATTATTATGATATTTTCTAACAACAATTTTCGATATTTAAAGAGTATACAATTGATTAAAGATGGGTCTCTCAAGTATTACAAGAATGCATTTTTGAATATACTATAAGTTGAATAGTCACGTTATCTTTCCCATAGCTTTACTATTTTCTTTAAAGAGTGCTAACTCATACTTGTCTTCCAATCTTATTAGTGTCAGAGAATCTTTTGGAGATTCCAGATACTTCAAGACAGGCATATTTTTTGACCTTGACTTAACTACCACTTAGATCTTTTGCAGAGGGATGATTATTTTTCGCCTTTTACCAACCTTGTTATACTGATATCTAATCCTATTTTTAAGTAAAACCTTGTATATCTCTAGGTGAGAATTTCTCCACCAACAGAGCAATAATTTTACCACTTAGAGACAGTAAGAGAGAGTTTGCAAAGAGTATAATATGACAATCCAAGTTTATATAGAGTGGATAGAGATGTTTGTACCATGATGAGGTTATTCATCAGGAAGTTTCATTTGTTATAGTTTACCTGCATACACCTGACCTATTAAGGAGTTATGTGGACTATGTACATGACTAAGGGGGCTGTGCAGGAGGATAGATTATTTTATACAAATGACCTATTAAGAAGTCAAGTGGCCTATGCACATGACCAATGATGAGTTCACATGACTTTTATGTTACGTGAGTGTGTGAGTTGCAGTTGCAACTCATAGTTGTTTTGATTTGTAAGTGGGTTAGGTGAAGGACAATATAATGACACTGATGGAGCTTAATAGTGGACTCATTCTTTGTTCCCTCTATTTTCCTAGTGCTTGAAATCAACCCTTAATGCAGGACTCTCATGAACACCTACATTCTCCCTCTCCTCCAGTAGTGAATGCAGCCTAGGAGTTATGGCCATTCTTGTCCTCTCCCCACTGTCCTCTTTTGCTTTCTTATGAGTTGAGGCTTTCCTCCCTCTGGGTTCCAGTAGCGCTTTTCTGCAGCTTGTTCCCTTTGCCTCAACTCGCCTAGTGCGGACCCTTCTCAAAGTCAGTGACTGGTCACTTCTCATGCCTCCACTGGCATAGAATACAGTTTGCGGTAAGCAAGAACCTTTCAACAGGCCTATGGGTCCATCTCACTCTTCCCTCCAGTCAGCTTAAGCGGTGATATCGTATTCACTAAGTGATGCTCTCTTACTGTGAACAAGGGAGTACATGAAAGACAAGGTAAAAAGCTTGCCCTACTCAACTGGGAACCACCTAGTAAGACATGGACACAATTACCGTGAGTTGACAGGGTCGCCTTTGGTTTTTTTTCTACCCTCCTGATTGGATTAGCTTGTACCCTACTACTACACTCGCTCCAGCGCTGATACTCTACTACTAGTACCCTGTGCTGCCATTCTTGACAGTTAGCACTTGTCTCAGTCTGCATTGCATGCCGCAAATCACTTTATATTTTTCTGTCCCCCAGCGCCTATATTCTGCCTTAGTTGTTGTGGGAGCTACTGTTGCAATCTTTTCTTCTGAGGTCATTCTTCAGTTTTCAGATATGCAGGGATTTTTCAGATGGAGATGTACGGTTCAGTCTATACCAGAGGGTCTTGGGGATATAGTTAGGCTAGCAGGATAGAGGAATGGTGATTGTTTTACGCCATAGTTAGCGATGCATGCAGATCCTTGTACCCTAAATAACAACAAAATATATAATGCTAAAAAAAAAAAAAGGTTAGAAAAAAAAAAAGGCCTTATAGTTGGCTCATTCTCTGTTCCTTTTATTTTGTTTGTACTTGAAATCAACCCTCAATGCAGGACTCTCATGAATACCCACCCAAATCCTCTCCTCTAGTAATGCATTCAGCCTAGGAGTGAAAGCCATTCTCATCCTTTCCCTACTGCCCTCATTTTGCTTTCTTATTAGTACAGGCTTTTCTTCTCCTGGGGTTCGGTACTGCATTTCTGCTTCCCATTCTCTTCCCCTCACCTCGCTTACCCAATCCCCCCACACGGTTGGCGACCAGTTACTTCCCACACTTCAGATGGCTGGAAATATCATTTGCAGTAAGTGAGAACCCTATAGCAGACCCACAAGTCGATCTTACCCCTCTCTACTATAACCTCAAGCGGTCGTATCCCATCTACTAAGTAATGCTATTTCTTTGAGAACAAGGTACTACCTGAGAAATGCAGTAAAATCCTTGCCCTCTGCTACTAGGGACTATCTAGTAAGACATGAACATGATTACCAAGAATTAACCCAGTCACATTTGGTTTCTTTCCTGCCCTTGTTGTTGGATCAGTTTGCCTCCTACTGCTATACTCTCTCGATGGCTGGTATCCTACTACTGCCACTTTTTCCAACCATCCTCTACACTCGGCACCTGTCTCACTCTGTATTGTGTTCTAGAAATCATTCTATATTTTTCTGTCCACCAGCGTGTATATTTTGGCTTGGTTGTTGTGGCATCTACTGGTGCAATCTTTAATTTGTTTGTATTGGATGTTTCTAGTTGTTTCCTTTTAATGTTTTCCTGCTTTGCTCTGATGTCTGTTCTTATGTTTTCCGATATGCTTAGGCTTTTGGGGTGGAGATGTGCAGTTAGGCCTATACCAGAGTGTCTTAGGGATATGGTTAGGCCTGGTGGACATCGGGATGTGGATTGTTTCATGCCATAGCTAGCACTGCATGCAGATTCTTGTACTATAAATAACCAGGAAATATATCATGATAAAAAATAACAAAAACAAAAAAAAATCCTTCTCTGTTGGCATCTTCTATCTCCTCTATTTTCCTTGCATTTGAAATCAACCCTCAACACAGTATTCTCACGATATGTGGCTAAACTCCATCTCCCACTGTGATAGCTTTGGCCTTTGGGTGATGGCCTTCCTCCTTATCTCCTCACAGCGCTCTTTTGCTTTTCCATGCTTTGAGACTTTGCATCCCTTAGTTTCTGATACTTCTTTTCTGCTACCTATTCCATCCTTTCTCACTGCTTAGCAAGATCTTCCTAACAGTTGGCGACTCCTTGCTTCTCATATAAAACATAGTTCAAAATACAGTTTGCCATACACAAGAACTCCAACTATCTGGTTGGTCAATCTCACCCCTCCACCTCTGTTGGCAAGAGGTAGTATCCTATTTGCCAAGTAATGCAATCCCTTGTAGAACAAAGGACTACATGAGACATGGGGTAAAATATCTTGCTTCCACACAGAATACCACCTAGTCAGATATGAATATGATTACTGAGAGTTGAAATGGACGGGCTTTGTTTCCCTACCTTTCCTTCAGTTGGATTGACTGGTACCCTGCTGCTACATTATCCTACTCGGAGTCATTTTGGCATCAACCCCTGGCTCCCGGGCCTGGATTGCATTGGTCTCACTGTCTTGTTGAAGGTCCTTCTGCTTCCGGCTTTGGTATTCCCTGTGATCTCCTACTACCTCTCACCACATATATTCCCATTAGCCATAGATATATTAATCACAGATAGCAAAAAGCTGTGGCTGAATAGTAAGCATTCAGGCCGCTTGGAGGTGCTTTTCACTACAGGTAGTGGCCACTGTCCGGGTTCTGTATTTCCTTTGTATTGATGGGTTTGAGGGACTTTCCTCTTACAGTCTTTACTCTTTGTGTATAGTACAGGTTTGAGGGGCTGGAGAGTTTTTTCGACTGTATCGGGTATTAGAGTTGATAGCTCTAGGAGAGACTCTTCCACATTCAAGTCCCGTGGTCAAAGAGCAAGGCACCTGATTGATGATGTTGTCGGGTTTCACCGCAGTTTTTCTCTAAGCTGCTAGGAGGATGGTGTCAGGGAGGAGGTGAGTACATCTGTCATAGCATGACGAGCTTCCTGTGGACAGTGTACCTTTAAACGTAGAACAAAATTGAAGATGAAAAAAAAAGTCCGGAGAAAAAAGTAAAAGAGGATATGTAGTTGGTTTATCCTCTGTCTCTACCATTTTCCTTTCACTTGAAATCAACTCTTAATACAAGAATCTCGCTGTAGCCCCATGTCCTGCACTTCTCTTGTGATGGCTTCAGCATAGGGGTGACACCCATTCTCATCTTCTTCTCACTAGCCTCTTTAGCCTGTCTACCCATTGAGGCTTCATCTCCCCTTGACTCCTGTACTACTTTTGTGCTGCCCATTCCATCCTCACTTCTGGCTTAGTGATGCCCTCCCTATGGTCAGCAACCGCTTGCTTTCTACGTAACAGATGGCTGGCAATATGGTTTGAGGTGTGGGAGAACTCCGACACTCTTTCTAAATAATCTTGCCTTTCCCCTTGGTGGGCAAAGAGTAGTGTCTTATACCCTAAGTGATGCCATCTCTTGTAGAATCAAGTACTACATGAGAGATAGAGTAAACTGTCGTCCCTCCTTTTAGGAACCACCTAGTCAGATTCGAATACAATTACCGAGAGTTGAGACAGTCATGTTCAGTTACCGAACCTTTCTTTCGGCTGGATCCGCTGGCACCCTACTACTATATTATCATACTTGGTGTCCTCTCGGCATCAACCCCAGGTTTCCTGGCCTTGATTGCCTTGGTCTCGGTATCTTGCCACAGGTTCTTTTGCTTTTTGCTTGGGCTTTCCCTTTAGTCTCCCACCACCATTAGCCTAGTATATCCCCATTGGCAGTAGATATATTCATCGTAAGTGGCAGAGGACTTCAGCTGTATAGTTGAGGTTCAGCTTGTTTAGGTGGGCTTTTTGCCATAGGTTGTTTCTACCGTCAGGGCACTTTGTTTTTATTGTACAGATGAGTTTGAAGGGATGTTCATTTACCATTTTAACGGGTTGTGTATGCTACAAGTTTGCTTGGTAGGATAGCTTTTGTGACTACAAGGGGTATTGATGTTAATGAGTCAAGATGAGATCATTCTGCATTCAAGTTGAGAAGCCTGAGGGCCAGGATTAGGCAGACGCCAGACTCTAGTATAACCAAGGAATATAGGCCAAATCATTAATCTGAGAATCTCTTGAGGAAGGCTCATCACGATAAAAGTAGGTAAAGTAAAGATTTGTATGTGTAAATGATTTTATATTGATAAGATCTCTTCTCTGTTGCTGGATGATGTCTGTAAAGCTCGTGAGGCACTTTGATATTTATATCCCATGTCTGAGTGTTCATGAACTCCTTCTAACTACTATGCCTCAGAAGTACCATGCTGGTTTTAATATGCAAACATCCAGAATCTTATAATTCCGAGCTCCGTTTGAACGTGAAACTTCTCACATTCTTTTACTGTTACGGTATTGTATTCCTCCCTTGAGATGACTGCGTTATTTCTTATACCAAACAGCTATCCTCAACCGAGTTGTCCACATAGACTATTATATTATTTTAGTCTTGTTGACTATCATTCTAATAGTCTCTTTAGTCATGAAGTGATCAGGTTCATGCTGGATCACCTAGTGCCAATTGCAAGTCTGAACTCAATATGTCAATATCATAGGGGTCTCGGGCTTATCTAAGTCTTCCTTTCTGAGCATGCTTTCCCTTCGTCTGCTAACCTCCAAAGAGGGGTCCTATTACTGGCACCAAGCGATATATAGCTGATCTGAGAAGGGTATGGGTAGATTTGGTATATGCTCAATAGCCTCTACTACTAAGACATCCTTTTGGAGTATTTAGCTGAAAGCCTCCTGTTGCTTTAGGCCCGTAATTTAGGAAGCCTAACATTGAAGCCTACTATCTCAATATGCTTCCCACAGACCGCTTCCCTTCCACTTTCTAGATGTCCCCAAAGTACTCCTCTTGTGTATTCTGTGAATAGCATGCTGTCGGACGGACAGCGGTGACCTATATGGTGCTATGAAATGGGCTTCATTGATCTGACATTTTAGTTACAGGACACAACTCTCGAAATCTCGCTAATGACGTGTAGGCCCAATAAGGGAGCTGGAGGGGCATCTTGGCCTTGCGGCAAATTGAGGGTCTGTGCACAGTTACCCTACCGTGGGTTTGTCCACTTGTCCCAGATTTCCATATGCCTAACAGCCATGAACTTGTTGGTTGATGTTGAAGTACTTCATGATAGTTTTTCTTGAGGCTGCTTGAGGGCTGGTATAGGAGAGGAGGTGATTGCGTCTGCCATAGTTTGATGAGCTGCATGTGGACAGTGTACCTTTAAATATAGAATAAAATTGAAGATAAAACAAGGAAAAAAGAGTAAGAAAAAAAAAGAAAAAAAGTAAGGATTTATAGTAGGTTCTTTACACAAGCACCGATTATACTTTCCTACCTATACTTTTTAGCATATCAAACTCTTTTACCACCTATTTTTCTATCACCATTCGATATGAATATTATTGTTCAAGCAAGGATCATAGGAAATGGCCTAAGAGTAATCATCAGAGTCTTAGTATCACTTGAGAGGAGGAGGAGCACCATATTTGGAGGGAAGTCTTGCTGATATATATATGAGTAACCAACTATTTGTTACAATGCCTACTCCACCAACAGGCCCTTCATGGGAAACTGGATAGTCCCACTATCCAAACTCTTTGAAGAGCTAGATTTTCCTATCTTGGTAGCTGGCAATTGGAAGATTCATCATCCCTCTGCAGACCTGCTTGGAGATATCTACTCTAACCACGTCTTCACTGTACTTTGACCTGGTGGTGGAGTGCTTCTATTCTCTCATAAATACCTCAGTGATGCATGCCAGATACAGCTTCGATACTGTATCCTGATCCATAGTCATTGAACTCGTCTTCATCAACTCTTGCCTAGCCTCCTATTTAGAAGACTGGAACACCTTCCTACTAGCCACTTCCTTTGACCACTTGCTCATTACTATTATACTCAACACATCTACGTTCATGATGCCAGCCCTTTTTCCTTACAGAGACAAAATAGACTAGGCCAGGAATTTTGAGTCTTTTGAGAAACTTGCCATTCTGGTACCTCCCCAATGTCCAACAGACCAATGCTTTGACAGATGGCTGCAACGCCATCTGAGCTCTATCAGTATACTCCTTAGGTCTATCACTTGCACTAAGAGGTAGTTCTTATACTCAAACCCTTGGTGCATGACAGAGAATACCCACTTGAGGCAGGTACATTACTGGGTTTCAAGAGCCTGCCACAAAGACCCTTACCCGACCCCTATGAGCAAGGTCTGACTATACTGCATTAGGTACTTCAAGGCAATAATGAGGGCCAAAGTAGCCCACATGAGAGATTTCCTCTCCCAGGTCAACCCACAAGAAGTCTGATCAACGAGGAGGATGGCAACCAGAAGAGAGGAAATACATTTCGTTGAACTTCCAGATGCTAAATCACTCTCCATGATCAATAGTGCCTGACTGAACTCTTTCTTTCCTCCCAAACCCACAATGCAGTTGGTTATGTACCTATGGTTTGACACATCCGCGCCACCACTCTCCTAATAGGAGGTGGTGAGAGCACTCCCCTACTCATTTTGTCATAGACCCCAATCTGATCCTATGTGGGGTTTAGAAGCAGGTCAATAGAATAAATTCTCTCATCATTCTTGGACTCCGCAACATACTACTACTTTAGGGACACCATCCAGAGTCTCTTAAGAGGACCCATAGAATTGTCCTGCCTAAGTCTGAGATAGCAGAATTATCCTCTATAGCCTCTTTCAAGATCCTTGTTCTCCAGAAAAATCTTCTTTAACATTTTAGAGAGGATCATCAAAATGTGCTTTTCTCTAATTGCCAAGTTAGTGGGCCTGATTGACTCTAATCAATGTGGATCCCTCACTGGTTCCTTCACATTTGAAGCCTGCACTGTGTGAAGGTACAAAGTCAGGGCTAGGTAAAGTTCCTCCTCCAACGTGTTATCCCTATACCTTGACATTAGAGGAGGTTTCAATAACATATCTTCCACAATTCTGACTCTTAGGCTTTACACTAATGGTGTCCCACAGTATCTGGTTTCATTGGTTAAGTCCTTTCTTATCAACTGATAGTGCCATTTACTCTACCAAGAAGCATTGTTAGTTTAATTTTCTGTTCAAGTAGTAACCCCTCCAGGATCCCCAGTTTCTCCTTTGCTGTTTGTGATTTATGTTTTTGAGTTACAGGTTTCAATATCTAGTGGGGTTATATTTTCTTATGTGGTTGATTTTTCTATTACTGTTTCAACTGCTTTGTACAACGGAAATGTCAGGATTCTACCCTATATTCTTTTTTTATTTCGATACAGGGTTGCAAGAATAAGTATCTAATCTTTTATTCTCAAAACTGAACTCATATACTAGTGAACTTGCCAGACACGGGGCCAGTATCCTCTACCCAGATTGTCCTTAACGGGCCTATTGTCCCATCAGCGACCTGTCTGCAATGGTTGGACTACTGGTTCACTCTGACCATGTAGACCACTACTTACTTTTTGAAGCCCTCTTCTTTTACTAGTAGAGCATTCACGACAATAAGGCAACTAGGCACTCCTGGTACTAGTTTGGCTCTGCACGTGCACTGGCGACTGCCTATCGGCCATCTCTTCCCGATTCTTGACTACAGCTTTGAGCTAATGCAGCCCACTGTTGTGACGGCCATCAAAATAGCAGTCCTTCAGAACTGGGTTCTATACTGTGTCACCAACTCCTTCTCTACTACCCCTACTACAATCCTTGCAGTGGAGGCTAGCCTATCACCTCTCGATATACAGCTTATCCATTGAAGATGAATGGCAGCCCTCAGACTTGCCTGTTCTTCTGCTCAGATTGACTAGAATACAGCATGACTACAAGTGGACTACAAGTATACTTCTCCATATGAGGATCCACTGAACTCTGCCTTACCAACCAGGAGATCCTTTAGCACTGTAGGCAAAATTACATCTCTCTGAACTAGGGGTAGTCTATAGCTCAGCAGCCAATGAGACACCTCATTCTCATCAACACCTGGGCTTACTCTCTCCTGCTCCTGACCAGGAGGTATAATGCCTTTCCTACCACCTCTCTACCTCTTGAATCTGACCTCTCTGTACAGTCAATGGGAGGTCATAATACTTACTACACTCTGCTTAAGGGGAAACTCTGTACGACACTGCTTGTCAATCAGGCTGCCCTGATTTCTACCTCACAATACTACCAATACAAATCCTCTCTTCAGCCCAATATGTTCATGGAAATAGATAGATTCACAGCGGGGAGAATACACCTGATATGATCTCAGATAGGCTACTTGGCCACACACATCTCTGGGAATGACCTGGGCACTCTTAGAACCTGTCCATTTTGTGACAAGCAAGAGGAGACTATCCTCCACACAATACTTCACTACCCTACCAAGTTCCACTATTGCGAAAACCCTACTTCTTGGAGTCGACGATGTTGCCCAAGACTCTAAAGTATGGTCCTCCCTCTCTGAGCTGTTCAAGTTGAGAAAATACATCAACTCGACTGGGATAGGGTTTCCACTCTCAATCCCAGCACTAAGTGTACTCGCTTCAGATTTGGACCAGGATTTGTCCTTTTTTTGTCTTTTTTTCTTTTTTTTTTTATCATCATATATTCATTGTTTACAGTACAAGAACTTGCATGCAGCGCTAGCGATGGCATAAACAAAACCTCAATCTCAAATTGGCGCAAGAACAGAAGGAACAGATCGCACCAAACATAAAATCCTCTAAACCGGTGTCTGAGAGCCAACACGAATACCCTAAAGAAATAAAACAAGCACATACACATTCATAACGAAAAACATATCCAAACACATTGGAACAAACTTGGAAGCGGGTCTCCTCGCATAAGGCTTAAAGCCATAGATGGGAAGCTCTTGTTGAGGGACAGAGGGTATGAGCAGTGGGTCCCAGGAAGCTGGCTGCATGCCTGGGGAGAACCCGGTAGCGGTCACATTTAGGTAAATGGCCAAGGAATGGAGAGCATTTGTATTAGATCATTGATTACTGTTCCTGCCGTTGTCGGTGAGCTCCCGGAGGTGGCGGTGACAGGGTACTGTGGGGGACTTGCAGTAACGGATGGCGTGTGAGAAGTTCTCCTCATCCTCCTTGCCGAAGCGGTAGAGGGGGAAGATATCATCAGTAAACCAAGAGGGGTGGGCAGCAAGGTAACTATTGCCCGCGCGTATCTGGTGGATCCGGCTGGCTATAAACCTCCAGAGACTGATGAAGGGGTAGGGGGTGAGGGTTGGGGAATAGGGGTAGCTGGGTGGGGTGGGGAACTGCGTAGCCCGATCCCTGAGGAGCGCTGCTCTTACGCTCACATTGGTTGACTGGTAGGAGATGACCCCAGCCTTCACGGGCAGTTGGTCAGGTAGAAGGAGGTCAGTCGCAGCAACTAGTATAGGCTAAAGAGCCTCTATGAAGGGCAGCGTACAGTGCACTATTGTGTCCTGGGGTAGGTGTTTCTGTATCGGAGGGCAAGAGAGGCGGCTCTTCCAGCGAAGTGGAGAATAGACTAATGTCAGGCTCCTAGTGAAAGGGGGGTGGTCTTCCAAAGATAGGAAGAGGGAGGATATTGGGAACGATGGGTAGAGTCATGCAGTTGCTGGGTTGGCCTCTAGCGGGAGGCGTACCAGTCATACAGCAGCGAGTCTTTATCGGTAGTGAATCATCAATGGGAGGGGAGGGAGAGCCAATTCGCCCACCAGGATACCAACTGAGGTCACGGAGAAACAATCAGGAACCCACCTCTAGACGGTCCTCCAAAAGACGGACATCTGATCTAACAGGGTGAGGCTCTGTGAGAACAGGTCCGCCACACAGAAGAAGATTGGAGAGATGAGGGAGGAAGCTAGTCAGTGGCAGAGGTAGAGGAGGAAGCCCTTGCTAAACCTGGAAAGTCACTGAATTGTCACAAAGGCCACTTGAGCCAGAGCAAAGTATCTTGTAAAGTGTGAGGTTGTGCTCTTTGAGCACGATGTAGTTGAGGGCACGAACCAGTAGCCGAGTCACTGGGTGGGTTTGGAGGGGTAGAAGTGGTGGCCCACTAGCAGGACCGGGATTGGGAGGGGGTGACACTTTCTGCGCCAGAGTCACCCAGTGCATGAGCGTGGTCTTGGGGATTGAGAAGACTACCCCTAGCTTCATTGGCCTCTCCTGGAGAGACCCAGTGATGCCCTGGAGCCTGTGAACATTGCTCAGATAAGAATTGGAGGCAACTGTAACCATAGAGTCATCGACGTAGGAAAGGATAAGGCACTTGGGGACTGGGAAGTGGGGGCTTGAGATGTAGATGACGAACAGAAGTGGAGAAATTGGGGATCCCTGTGGGGTGCCGACTGAAGTGGAGGAGAAAATCTGTGGAGCCCCTTGGAAAACCCGGCAGCAAGAGCGGCCATTGAGGAAGGGGCTTATCCAGGAGACCATGTAGGGGTTGACTGCCTTAGTAGCAAGTCTTTGGCAAAGTGAGGCTGCAGAGACATTGTTCAAACCACCTTTAATGTAGCGGAAGAGGGTTGAGAGCTTGAGCTTGGGGCGTAGGAAAAGTTGAACCTCATAAGACAGAGTGGCTGCTGTGTCGAAGGTGCTCAAGCCCGGGAGTGAGCCGGTCTAGTAAGGGGATAGGAGGCCCTGGTATCGAGCAAGGGCTGTGAGGTGGGTTGCCACAATCTTTTGAAGAATCTTGGAAACAGTTTCTAGAAAGACAATGATTCAGAATGAGACTGGTGTGTCATAGGAGGGTTTCCGTGACTTGTCCAGCACAATTCCATTTGCCTATTTCCGGGATTGGGGATGATGCCCATAGAGAACCAGGGGGCCAAAGAGGGATATGAGGATACTGGGGTTTACGGAGTGTACCCTCTTCCAAATCGAGTAGGGTATTTGCTCCGGTCCTGGCATGGCGGAGGACAAAGAGTTGCGGAGGGCAACCATAACCTCCTGCACCGAAAGCGTGGGGACATCTCTATACTGACCCAGAATGGAGGTGAGTCTCAAAGACTGTCTTTCAGGAAACAAGTGTGAGAGAAGGGTGGCGTTAAGTGCTGTGAGGCTGTCAACCCTGGGTATCTGGGAGAACCTGTCCGGAGTCCTTCTGAAGTCATTACGCTTCGCCATCCAGACTGTTTGAGTGTTAGCAGTTTTCAGGTAATTGTTCCAGCATTCGTTTTTGGCCTTCTGTAGGGCCTTAAAGTATAGTAGGCGTGCATTTCTGCACCTTTGCTTCGAGGAGGGGAGAGGATCCTGTCATGCTACACAGACCATTGAGTTGAACGCAGACTTCTGCACACTCTGGTTGGGGGTCCACCAAGGCTTGGACCTGTTAGAGGACCTCTTTGCAGGTGTGTGGAGCTTAAGCGAGGCCCTCAATCTGCCCAGGGCCGCGTCGAACCAGGTGGAGAATGGGTACGTTGTTGCTAGAGGTGGGGAGGGATCGATCCTCATGGCCTTTATCTTGTCCTCAAGAGAGAGCCAGTCGGTCCTGGTCCAGGGAGACCAGGATTTCTCCTAGTCCTCACACTTATATATATTTTCTTTCTTTATATTTTGATCATTTTTCTTGGCCATGTGAGGATTTTGTTGTTTCTTTTCTTACTGGAGTGGTCACGGTGTGTAGTGTGAGTGATACTAGTATCAGTTTGGTGATTGGAGTTGAGGGTTTCTTTGGATTGTTTGTTACAAATTAAGGCCCTCTTTTTGCTATAGCTAGTGCGGAAGGAACATTTTTGTACCTTAATAAGTAATACATGAAAAAAATGAAAAAATGAAAAAATGAAGAAAAGAAAGAAAAGAAAACGTGCAACCACATGCGGTTCACAGGATATTATGAGGTAAGGCCTTCTATGAAGTCAAGAATGTTGAACAGAAGAAACGTAAGAGAAGCACATTGAGATAGTAGACTTCAAAGTTAGGCTTCCTATATTGAGCTGTAGATAATGGTATGTTTTTGGTATAATATTCTGTGAAGTTGTCATAGTGGTATAAGAAACTAAGGAAATACTAAATCCACCCATACTCTGCTGATATTAGCTGTAGGTTGGCTGGTCCACATTATAGAACCCCAGTATGAAGGCAGGTGAGCCAAGGGAAGCAAGATCAGAAAGGCAGACATATAAGACATTGGCATATCAGCCTTAGACTTGTAATTGGCAACTGGTAGCCTGATCTAAAACTGATCACTTGATAACTAAAGAGGGTACTAGAATTCCAGTTGACACAACTAAAGTTATATAATAGTTTATACCATTAACTAAGTTGCAGACATCGGTTAGTTAAAACAAATAGTGCAGTCCGCTCTAAAGAAAAATGTTATTTGCTGACTAGCAGTGAGTATGAGACATTTTAGAGTCAAACAATATTCTTAGTTAGAATAGTCTAGCTGTTTGCATATTGAAAGCAGCATGGTGCTTAGAGTGCGTAGTAGTTTGAAGTAGTACATGAACATGCAAATGGGAAATATAAATATTGAAGTGTTACTGGAGCTTTACAAATATCATCGCACAGTGTAGTGCTAGTCCTATCAATATAATATTTTTCTACACTTTACATCTTCTACTTATCTATTTATCAAAATGAGGGTTCTCCAACACATTCTCTGATTAACCACAGTTTTGGTCTAAGTCTCACTAGTATACTCAACTTGGTTTCTGCCTAATAGATATACACTTTTTGTAATGATAATCAGCCCAGTCATACATGTGAATCAGCACTCATAACTCACCATGATTTTATAATGCAAGAAAGTCCTTGATTGGTCGCAAGAGTTAATTGAAATAAAGAGTTGCAGATATGGCCAATACACATCAGCAAAAGATTTATCTTACATCCTGTACCTCCTCTACATCTGATGCTCAGGAAGAGCTAAATGTAAACTCCCAATCTGGATGGGCATGGCCAGACGCGCCCCTTTCTCCTCCGGACGTATCAGATGATACCCAGAGGACAATCTCTAGCAACCATTGCCCTGGTTTATTGACTCTGGCCTAATTACTCCCAGCATATGCTGACCCTGGATTCCTGTTGCAAATGCGTGCCTGCCACTGATCTACTTTTTTCAGAGTTCGTGCGATATCTGCTCTCACTAGCCCTTTCATTTCCCTTGGTAGCTAGTCTCGTTTGCGCTTCGTCCACATTCTGCCCAGTATTTTCCTTTTTCGTCCAGTAGTCCTCCTATCACCACTGATTTCTCTCCTGTTCTCTCTCATATTGTTTCCATCTTCTTATTCTACTTTGTATTTCTGTGTGCACCCAATGTATTTACTAAGTAGCCTGTTATCATCTGCGTTTCGTCCCCATTCACCACTTACATTCCTTTCCCGTCAGCAAGCCACAGGTGACTTCAGTACCTGCGCTAATTATGCTGTACATGTAAACCCCAAATTGAATTTCACCAAACCTGCTGGACGTATTTTAAAATTCATTCGTTATTTCAGGTTTTGTCCAACTCCATCTGCAATTTATTTCCTCTATATTTTCTTAACCTGATATCTTCAATACTGTGACCTGAACGAGATCTTGTTCCCCACCTCTCATGCAATCTTGCTTTCTCTGCGATAGTTTTAATCTACTTTATTATTTTTTTCCTTACAGATACCAAATTATAAACCAATAAATTTATTTTCCTCTGTGTTGTCCGACCCGATTTCGTTTGAATGCCGAAGGGGGTCGTCCACTGCGCCGGGCAGATCACATTCAGTTAAGCCAGCTGGTGGCCCTGACATTTCTACCGTTTCAGGTTCTTCCTGACTATATCCTCGCAAGATAGTACGCACGCAGCTGACACAGCCAGCTTGTGATCTAACCTGGTCTTGACGAATTCCAAACTCCCAGTACAAGGCATCGAGGTTATTTGAATTTCAGTCAGTTCTCTCTACATATATTCTGCGATCCTGCGGAATTCTATTGCTTAATCCCCGCTGTATCTGTCTGATGATTTTACTCTGAAAAGACACTGGCATATTTCCCCACTTTCTTAACTGACATTCGAGTACCGCTGTTTCTCCATTAGGTTGACTATCATTGGACTCTAGGGGATACTTTTTTATTTGTATCTTGAGAACTAAAACGTTTGAGAAATAATTCATCAACGAAGTTCACAGACTGCCAACGCCGGAGAGCAGGATACAATACAGCTGTAGTCAGACACAGAAATGTGCTGTTAATCTTTTCTAAGAATACATCATCCATTGTGCCTCTCCTTTTCTTGCCTGAATAAAATTCTGCATATATGACACCTGGAATCTGTGGGACTAGGAATCTAGGAGAGTGTGCCTCCCAGGGTTGATAGACAGATTTAGTCTTACTGCGGTCTGGATTAATCGCAATGAAAAGGTACGAGCATACCTCATACCTATTAGGGGCGCAATTAATGTGGTCACCCTCGAGTAAGTACTCTACCTTTTGTACACAGGCTATAGACTCCTACATATTAAGCTTATCGAGTTCTGTTATAGCCTTCTTTGCACAATGGAGATACTAAGATCTGCATGCACTGTGCTTTACTCGGATTAGGACAATTAGTAGCCAGCAGCTATTATATTTAGTCTTGCAAATGAGAAGTAGATTATTGATTAAAGAAAACCTACCTGATCATTGGAGCATGCTGTAGCATCTGCGAAGTAGGAAAACTCTCACTGGTGCCAGGCATCGTTCCAACACATACATACCATTTCAGTCAGGGTAATGGGGTCTGGAAACAGATTCTTGAAAAGTGTCCAATCCCTTATCAATTCACGGCCCTTGATCTGAATGGTGAGCGCAATCCCCACAGCAGTATTTCGTCAGCTCCTGGTTACCACTGGGCTGCCCTGTCAAATGCTGGAGTTCCCGATCATGTGTGACTTGGTGTAATGGCTGATATTATGGTTATATTCGGTCCAGAGTTCAATCCGGAGAGTGGTACTGATAATAAATAACTTTGGCCAACTTGTAGTGGTCTCGGTATTTTCACTCTGCGGAAACTGATCCCTGACGGTCTCTGAGTTGCAGTAACAGTTATTGTTATCATTGATTGTTTGGATTCAAACTTCGGACAAGTTATCAGTCTCTGAGACCTGCGCTCCGCTACAGTGTCCTCAATATCCTCGAGTTCTATCAACTCTGCCTCTGCGCTGTCTCCATCCTGAATCCAGTTATACTCGTATTCTCCATCCTGCGAGTCCATACTATCATCTGGAGCATCCAGACTCTTATATCCATCACGATGGTGATCAGGCTGCTGTATCTGAAGTCGGGATACCGAGCTTCTGTGACTTGCAGACCAAATGGAAGTAAGAAAAGGCAAAGTAGAGGGTATTGCAGCCAATGTCTCCTAGGATCTGGATTTTCAGATACGCCCATTGAAGACCTCCCTAGGCTTTTACCTAAGTTGGTACAACAGACACAGTTTGTCAGTGTTAGGTCGCGGCTGTTGTAGTATGGTGACAAGGTAAATAGATAAACAATTTGATTGTGTAGTTTGGGAAATATAGATAGCCTGAGTGTCGGAGAATATATATATGTCAACAACAAAGGAAGTATTATTAAGGTTGTACATAGCAGACAGAACAGGTGCAGATGCATTTTTAAAGAGGGAAACGTGCACCGGTTGTCACTCGATTTCGGATCAATTGCCCTGATATATTTTGAACACAAAAGACAGTACTATGTTATCATGGGCACGGTTACAAAGTATAAAGAGGGATGGTACTCGGATCATCTAATACTTCCAGAGATGGAAGTTAAAATGAGCGGAGTAATCTAGTTCACGTAAACTGGGATGTGCACTATATCAAACACGGTTAAAGGTTGCAGTAAGATTTTAAAATACTAATCTCAAAGGGTATAGCATACGGCTAAGGTTAAGGCTAAACAAATAGGATATAGGATAAAATTCTGGGACCGAAAATGATAGCGAGGGCAATCCCACACGAAAATGGTCCTTAAAAAATAATTCACAAGACTCCAAAAGTAAAAAAAAGTAATATCTAGCAAAGAAAAGGTAAAACCCAATCGCGCCCCTACCCCGACCTCGACCTCCCCCTAATTGCCCATCTCCAGATCACTTACGCCTACCAGCAACCTCCTCCAACTCCTACTCCTCTTCCTCCGCCTCCTCCTCCTCCACCTCTGAGTCATCCTCCTCTGCCTCATCCTGCTCCACCGCGTGCTCATCCGGATTATTTCAGTGGTGATATCTCTAACCCGGTGGGATATGGGTTCCAGCTTCGTCATCATTGTAATGATGACAACGGAAAACAAGGTTCATTGGTTTGTTCAGCGGACTAAAACCCCGCAAGATGCAGACATGCTGGTTTGACCAGTTAAAGATGATCTCAGAGATCGGCAACTGCTCATAGGGATTGTGAAGGAGCAAAAGCAGGCGACACCTAGTCAGGCCCATGAGGCGGAGAAATCCCACTCCAGGTGGTATCATCTGGTTGATCTCCGCAAGCAGGTGCTTTAGGGTAGGTTCGGTCATTGTGACCAAGTAGACTACTCCGTGTGTCTTCTGCTGGATCTTGTCCTGCCCCGGAACCAGTTCTTTGCTGGGCCAGACCTCCTCAAGGATGTTGAGCCAGAGGCGAACGGAACCCGTGCTGGCCAAACCTGTACGCGTGATATGAGCATATATGGTATATAAGCTTGCTGGGGACAACGCTTCGACACTTGAGATTATTATTGACCCCAACAGCAGCAGGCATAGGACTACGAGAAGGGATGGCGTGCATCATCGCTCTCACTGCTTGCGAATATGGTTTCACAATATCCTGGAGCAAGTAATCCACACATGCCATAAAACATCTGCCCCTCCCTGTTTCCTTCTCCCAGTATTGTGCATGACCATTGCTGGCGATTGGCTCAAGAGTGAGTACATATGCCGGGAGCCTTCCCCATCATGCCGCGCTTGTGTGCCAGAAGCACAGGATCCCATCGCGCTCCATCCAGTGTTTGACAGCATGCTTCCAGGCATGATACTTCAGACTAAAGGTGCCCAGGTTTGGAAAGCCGCAGTCATGTGTGTACACCAAATGTCACTATCATTTTCGTGGCGCGGGGTTCTCGGACAAATAAGTCCTACTTGTGATCATCGCATTGTGATTGTTGATAGAGTAAGTTGGAGGGTTGGGAGGGTCAGGAGAGGGGGGGGTTGATTCTTTTTCAAAATGAGGTTTGTATACAAGAAAATTGCATTAGCTTGGAGTGGACAAAGTTTGATACAAGGAAACAATGTTGAACAGAAGAAAATGGAATTGATTAGGGAAAATACCATGTATGGGAGTGGAGCGGGTGTAATTAGTGGAGTGACTCGAGCGAGGGAAGGTCGTGAGGATTGTGAGAGTTGGAGGGGGTGGGTGAATCTTTTTTAAGAGAAAGTTTGTTCGCTAAAAAACTGGATTAGCTTTAAAGTGGGCAAAATTTGATACAAGAAAACAATCCTGTAGGAAAAAGAACAGAATAGTTGGGGAAACGTACCAGGAACAGCAGTGGAGTGGGTGTGGTTGGTGGGGTAACTCGAGTGAAGGAGGGTCGTGAGGGTCGTGAGGGGTGGAAGGGGAGTTGAACTTTTTTAAGACCAAGTCTGTCCGCTAGATGATTGCATTAGCCATGAAGTAAACAGAATTTGATACAAACAAAAGGAATTATGAAGGGGATAGAACAGAATTATTTAGAGAATATACCAAGGGCGAGTAAGAGACCATGTAGGACTGCAGATGTCTGTTGAGTGGAAATATGATGAAAGGTAGGGGGGGGTATTGAAAAGGTGCATTTGTATGGTCGGAACAGTCAGGAGAGGGGTTAGAGGAAGGTCGGAAGCCAGCGCTTATATAGGTTTTTTGGGCGTGTTTTTCATCTTGAAAACACCTTGTACTCTGTACAAACATTAACACCTGGAAAATCGATCATTGCACGTGATGATTGAGTAAGCACCAAATAAACTTTTAAGCTGTGAATCTTCCGCTTCCGATCCGCCAAGACCCACCACAAGCCAAATACCATAGTAAGCCTGAGACTCGAAGTATCGGGTTGTTTTTTTTAAAAGAACTACGGGTTCAAACGACCTGGATCTCAGCTGAGTGCCAATTTTTAACTTAGAAAGGCTTCTTGTGCGTATTCTTGCAGTTTAAAATGCCTTAAACATGGTACAAATATTAACATCATGAAAAAAAGCAACTTTGCACAAGGGTATTATGTGAGCAAAAAATGAACTTTGAGCCGCAAATGAACAGCATGCCATTTCCCAAGAGCCGCACTATGCATACTGCATGAAAATACTTGCACTCGAGATTGCCTGACATTTGTAAATACAACTGCTATTACATAGGGGTAAAAAATCCGCCAGAGCCACATAGTTTTAGTGGCATGCAATAGGAGTCGTATCTACTAACATCATTCGATTACAGGTATCGTCAACCTTTAAGCTGCAAATATGCCGCATTCCACCCACCAGAAACAGCACCAAGCCACACACTTGGAGACAGAGAAATACTAGTAAACTTGGAGCCTAACGATTATCTTTAAAGGCCAAGAATGCTACGCCAACTGCTCAAAACAGGAGATTTGGTAGCCAGTCTATTAAACAAGCGTGAAAGCTGTGTTCTAATTCTGGTGGCGAGGAAATCAGGCTTTCGACTAGAGGGCAGGTATTTGCACGTACTTTTTTCCCACAGAATCTGCTTACGCATACCCTGACTGCCACCTTGAACCAAAATACTACATACAAGCTTGATGACCTCAAACACTACAAAGTATTTCTATTGTAGGCGGCATTATCAACAGGCTGCTGCGTACGAAAAGCACTTCCAAACAATACATCACGACATCATGCTATCCCTCCGTATGACCACAGCCGAGGCTTCACTCAGGCGGATAGCTGGTAGAGGCAGTCTCATATGTGGACCAATTAGCGATGAAAGCGATTCTGACTGTAAGTTCGATCCGGGGCCCAAGATTATAGATTGTGATTCTATGAGCGAATCAGCCAGTACCGACATAAAGCTTGACCCTAACATAAAGGATATTTTCCAGCCGCCGGCCCGGGGAACCCCATGAAGTCTGCTAACTATTCTCGGCGATAGCACAGTAATCGGCATTGTGGTGGGATATGAACAGCTCAATCAGGCCATAACATATGACCCTTGGAGCCCTTTTTCATCCCAAAGTAAGTTTAATTTGGTTAACTGGTTTGTCCCGAGTAAGGTGGCTAAGTCATAGATAAATGATTACTTTATAAAAGACTTGCGTGAGAGGATGCTTGATCATTTCAATCCGCATTTTCCTTGCAAAAGCATCCCTCAGTACTGGACCCATTTGGTGCGTATATTACGTGATGAGAAGCAACCATTGTGGATGGGAGGGGTGCAACGACTTTCGCTTATCGGAATGTCATCGACGGCATCGGCTATCTGATCTGCCAGGTTGCATGTAGACCTGAGATGATATGCGCACCGATTGGGGAATACGATTTAGGTGGATATCCATTGTATTCTGAGATGCATACAGCAGACTGGTGGTGGGAAACCCAGGTATGACATCAGTCAGCAATGGTGCCAGTAGTTAGCATCTAGTGCTAACAGTCTATCCTGTTTACTTACAGCAAACATCGCCAGCTGGCTCAACAGTAGTACCGATTATCGGATTGTCAGACCAGACCCACCATACCAATTTCCCTAGTGACAAAACAGCCTGGCCAGTAGATAACATGATCAGCAATATCTATTCACAGACCAGAAATGGCCCCGTCAAGATGCCGATCCTGCTTCTAGCATTGCTACCTGTACCGCTAAAGTTTACTATGGAATCGGCCTGCCCTGACAAAGTACAGAGGCAGACGAATACGCATGTTCTGAAGACCACTTTTGATTTCATATTTGTACCACTACAGCAGGTTATCCAAGAAGGTATGATAATGGACTGTGCCAATGGCAAAATAAGCTTGGGTTTCCTATTTTATTGGCTGGGATCGCGGATGATGCCGAGCATGCGGCCTTACCTGGATCAAGTTACCAGTCATGCCCAAAGTGTGTGGTTCTGACTGAGGAACTTAGTGAGGATCCAGCGCGTACATATTAGATATGCGACTACACCTTGTATATGAAAATAGCGTTAGGACAGCAGGACATATGAAGGACCAGCATTACAGAATACTTGTAGTAGATTGGGGTAAAAATAGGCTGTAACGTATGCACAGGGCTCCACCGGGTAGACACTGCGAACTACAACAAGCCGCACCTTTTACATAACATCTACCTTGGTCTATTTAAACATATGATGGAATGGGTGGAATGGTTTTTGAAAAGGTACAAGCGGTAGAAGGCATTGATGATGCCAGCAAAGCGATCCCCCCACATCCCGGATTTAGCGTACCGAAAAAAGCCTATTGTGAAGTGACACAATAGCTGGTCAAGGAGATGCAAAACCTGGGCCGATGTATTTTGGCGGTGTTGGTGTCCACACTACGCAATCCTGACAGTTCTCAGCAACTTCCATTGAGAGGCGCCTTGAAATGTGCCAGCACCATAATTGATTTTAGTCTGATAGCCCAGTATCACAATCATACGAGGGTGACCCTCTCCTACATGGAAATATATCTTGTGACATTTCAGCAGACAGAAGACATATTTCTGGAGTTCCGGACCTTAAATGCTCCCCGCGGTCAGGCAAACTGTCAGGATCAGGAACTGAGAACACAGATACAAAATCAGCGTTCCAAGGAAGCCCCAGTATCGCCGCTGCTAAAAGGTGGAGACTTGCGACCAAAAAGAAGTTCCAAAAGATTGATGAGCGGGTGGATTTACTGCTGCCGGAGAACCACTTCAACTTCATCAAATGAACTACCTGACTCATTTCGAGTCCCACCTCTAATGTTTTGGGTCTATTTTGATATTTTCCACTGATATTTGCAAGATGGCATATATGGTGTAGGTTAAAGAAAGCAACCAGAGGTCAAACAAAAGTGAAACTGTGTGCCGACAGATCTTGTCACAATATGGCTGCTGGCATGCCATGGGAATGAAGCTGCAGACACAGGAGGCACTTTTGAAAACTGATAATGCGGTCAGGATGTGGAATGTCGCATCAGAGCTGCCTGCTTCCTGTAGGCCACAGTACACCTCGGCAGGTTCTTAGAGGCCGCTCGAAGGATACAAACAAGCTAGTGGAACTTTGCACTGTCCTCGCAATCGAGTATTCTGACATGGTGAGGCAGATGCTGCGTTTTATCCAGTAGACTGTAACGGATCAAGGGCAGCTACGTGTATGCTCCACAAAACTTGGATTGCCTCCAGTGGAGCACTTCACCCAGCTTCAGATTTCTGTCCCATACTTTCAAGAGCCTGATGTATTTCAGATTCATAGAGCCTACTGTAATGAAGCAAACAATTTCCGTAATCCTTCTCCTAGAAATGATTGGATGTGGATTCAGGTTAGGAAAGCGGCGACTTCTGGGATCTGCATGGGAGGTCAGTGCCGCAGTTATTGGCACTTTTCACGAGAAGAAAGGTCGGGAGTGAGGCCGGAGGTATCGCTCGCGTGGCATTAGTTTGGTTGCATGGTCAATGAATATGGGAAATTTCAATTGGGAAGAAGAGATATAGAAGTCCACAAGGTGCCCGCTAGCTGGGATATACGGATAGTCGATATAGAGACTGTGATTGTCCAGGCTCATGTGATGACCATTGGGGAGACACAATGGATAGTAAATCACAGGATTGATCTATGTACATTTAATGAAATATATTGAATAATTTAGTATACACGTAGTTCGATATACAAATAAAAAGTTGATAAATATGCTCATAATAGATCTCGTGTTGCTCAACTATCATGAAAATTGAACAGTTAGCTAAGAGATGTGGTAATAGGAATACTCCTAGTTCTAATAAATGGAAGAAGACCGGCACTGTAGAAAGAAATTGAACAGAATCGAGAGGCATAAGATTTACGGAGGATGATAGACTGCATTGTCAGATGACTGCTGGACAATGTGCTCATTGGCTGTAAATGAAATAACTCAGGGTGCACTACAGTCCATCCTACTTTTTTTCCTTTTTGTAGAGGGGCCAGGAGCACACCGTGAATAGTGAAGTCGCACCTCTAAATGCGAGATCAACTATTCATTCTTGTAAATACGAAAATTGGGCAAATAGCTCAGCACATTTATCAGGACGAAAAGCACACCCTTTATGAAACACTATTCTTTTCTTAGTTACTCGGGGAAGTGGACGGGATTTAGAATGAGTGCAGAATGGCCGGAGTCCACATAGAGGTACCCGACAATTGCCAAATCCCAGCCAATGACCTCAAGTGCTACGCAGAAAATTGTCCCATAATTAGTGTTAGTGGATAAAGGGAGTTCGGGTATGACTAAGTATGTGGGAAAGGGACCTACCTTCTGATGAGTACGATTTACAATATTTATATATAAGCACACCAGATGGAAACTAGCACTTGGTCAGAATTGGAGAAAGTGTGAGAATGAAATGAGCCAGGGGCGTACAGGCAGGGGCGGAAAAAATTCAAATGAGGAGTTGGAATGCATTGGACTTGAGAGAATAAAGCGGTTCACAATGAGAAGAGTGGGATGCACGAGACGAGAAAACCAAAGTGCATGCATTCGGACACCGATGTCTTAGATTGGACGAGGGCGCTTTTCATCTGAACTGCAATTGTATTTCGCTGATGAGTGTGAGTGGTAGACACTGGAATTGGAGAGAATAAGGCTAGATGTTGTGAGGCTCTGAAGATATTCCAGAAAGCAAGCAGAGCGGCTGGAAGACTACAAGTTGGTTAAATGTGTCTATCGGGCATGCCATTTGAGGTCTCACTTTGAATAGATCTGGATCCAGATAGCGGAGAACAATGACCCGGATATCGTTCGATTGGCTATGAAGTTGGAGACAAAGTGTACCTTGCCTTCAATGGAGCGATCGGAGAGGACGACAGTGACCTCGCATAAACATATCAGGGACCCGATTGTACAACAACTCTTCCCTGATGACCCTACCCCTTGCGTAAATGCTCCGGTTCACATGGAAAGTGCTCAGCAACAGGAGATTGCCCTTGCCAGGTGCCCGATGAATACAGTGCCCGTGAGGATGACATAGGATACCATTTTCTAAGCTTTTGGAAATGGAAGGACATGATGACAATGCAATGCTCACTGGACTATGGTTTGTGGCATGACATCGCGGACTGGCATCAGGTTGAGATTGTACTTATACTGAAGGCCGATAAACCCAGATATAAGGTCGTCAAGTCTTGTAGGATGATCCCATTGGTCCCCACCATGGCAAAGATTGTGGAACGTATTACACTGCTCCGGTTGGCAGCTTACCTTGACCTAGGAGAAATGCAGTGTGGATCTTGTCAGAAGGGCAGGGTACATGACTCCATGGCAGTGGTAATGGAATTCCTGTAGCATAACCAAGGACACCAGTGCCTTATACTGTCATTGGATCTTGAGGGAGGTTTCAAAAATATCGACATCGACTCCCTGTCAGAACCTTTGCTAGCTTGAGGATGCACGACTAACATATGTGCATGGGTATGGAGGTGGACGATTTATTGAAAGGTTCGATTCAGATTCAATGGCCGGGTCTCCTGGGTATACCACATTTCTAAATAAATACGCCAAGGCTCACCTCTTTTTCCGTTTCTGTTCGGCATGTATGTGGCCAATATCTTCAACCCAAGGATGCGATCGACCACTCGGGTTTGACACCTGGTAATCTTATATATGGACGACGGGGTCATCATAGTGGTTGCAAATACAAGATGGGTGGCCTTTGGCCATTCCGCTGAGCTTTTTGCTGACTGCGACCACATTGCCAGAGCTCATCGGCTAGACTTCTGGGACCTGAAAACACAGTAGATTGGATTTGGTAATAAAGGATAGGAAGGTATGGAATTGCTAGAGGAGAATGTACTGTCATCCGCGGACCTTCGCATTCCCTTGTACAGATTTAATTTTTCCTTCATTTTTGTTGCCATGTTAGGTATTGCTGGGAAAGGGGTTTGGGGGTGAAGAGGAGAATTTGGCACTGGGAAAGATGTTTGGAAGTGTTGGAGGATTGGGAGTGTGTGAAAGTTACTGCTGGGTGCAAGCAGCCTACATTCCGACTGTTTATTATGGACTTCATTTTGTAGCCGACTACCCATCATATGTGAAGCAGATTTAGGTCCACGTTAATGACACCCTCCATTCCATGTTCCCAGCTCTGATAAAGCTGGCAAACAGTATACTGCTCGCCGAATTTCGGGCTCCGGCTTTCCACGTCCCAGGCAGATACCTAAAATGGAGGTGCTACAGCCGGTGCATCAATTATCAGTACTGTGATAGTCATCCATAGTTTGGTCATATTCAGCTCGACTGGAAAGAGGACGGAATAGTTACCCAATGGCAGACCTTGGCCAAGGTGCTCGCTTACTGACCCAGAGTTATGATTGGGAAGGGCAAGGCAGAAATGACAATTCGGGATTACCACTTGTTTGAAAAGCTCATTGCGACTCCCAACATGGTTATATACACTGATGGGTTCATGTTGTCTGAGGGGGCTGGTATAGCATGGATGGTATGGGAGAAAGGAACTATTATCCATGTTGAGGGTGCTTGGTTCCCGCATCATTGAGTATTGTTGAATGTGAATTGTTGGCTGTCGTCTGTGCCCTTCGGGACATACAGGGTTTGGTCAAGAATCGGCCAGTGCATGTGTTCTTGGACTGCATACTGGTTTTCACCCTCGCCGACAATATGTTTCCAGAAGGGGACTCCGCCGAGATGTGGGATGTTATGGCCCCCCTGTTAGGAGGCTTTTTCCATGTCTGTTGGGGCTGGGTTCCAGGGCATATGGGCATCGACGGCAATGAGTGTGCCGACACTAAGGCTAAGGCATGTGCCCGCCTTCCTGTTGCGCAGACGTGGAGAGGGAAAGGGGTCAGTAGCGGGAAAGTGCACACTGCCCTAGCGAGAGAACTGCGGTGGGAGGAGTAGGGTGTCGGGCATGACCACGAAGGACAGGGGTATTATGATCATGAGCTTAAGGCCTCCGGACACCTCCACGGCCTTAGCTAGATGGATGCCTATGTCTTGCTTTGTATTCGAAGTGGCACAGGCCTTTATGGTCATGATGGGTGTGATGGAAGGGAGGATAGACACCATTCAACTGAGTGCCCCCATTACATTAGAGGGTATCCTGCTGACACTGAACTTTACAAAAATGCGGCAGTCTCATAGGGGAAGTCCTGGTAGATGGAACATCGGTGGTTGGGGATGGGAATCCCGCGGAGTGTGATGGAGGTGGACAAGAAAACAGTTGTGGCAGGTAACCCCTTTAACAGTACACTGATGGTAGAAGAAAACAGCGTGACAGTCAGTATACCAAATCCAACTGTCTGCGAGCGGTGCAAGTACAAACATCACTCGAATAGCTGCATGCTTCCATCTAGCGCGTTTGTTACCAAGGGGTTCTGCCTGGACAACCAGGTCCGGACAAATTGTCCCACCTGCGGCATGGAGATCGCCACAGGACAAACCTGGAAATGATGTTCCTTTGGCGATCTTTTTGCGGCAGAGCCTGGTGGCCTGGAATGCGGAATGTGACAGTTCTGGTCCCTGTGGAGAGGTGGCTGGGACGAATTACCTATGTCGCACCGGAATGGCCTGGTTATTCGATGGGCTGGGACACAGGACTTGTGTTTGTAAGACAACTGCTGCTTTTGTGGGCACACGAGGGGAAAGGACCAGAAGGACCAGAGTGGGCACCTGAAGAGGCTGAGGAATTGTTGGGATAGATTGTATCTTTCGTTTGATGACTGGGTAGATCAAATTGTATTAGAGGTAGAGTAGGTTTAGTTTGTCGCTAGATGTTGGTGGACTGTTTCTGTGAGATGAAAAGACAAACAAATTGAGGATGTTGGTAGCCATCATGAGCGCCCGTGAGCCCGTACAGGTAGTGATTTTGTTTTTGTTGTTGGATTTATGTTTGGTAGGAGCTGTAGCGAGATGAGTTTGACCAATGGTAGTGTATTTAGTTGAGTGAGAGAAAGACTGGTCAGATGCCAATTTTGGTAGTACTAGTATAAATAAAATTAGATTGAACCACTAATTATACACTCTTACCTTTTTTCGCGCAGTTTCGGTTGCGAATTCTTGGTCGAACAGTTTGCGTTCTTAGGATAGTAAAGTTTTTAGATCTTGGTGTCATGTTCTTTCCTTCTTGTAGACTTAGTTTAGGGACCTTGGTTCGGAACTCGCCGCTTTGAATACCTTCTACCTGAAATCGTCATTTCACAGTAGCAGTTTCCTCTGTTACAGTGCCTACCTCAACACTCACTCTGTAAGGAGCTATTGAGGGGGGAGCGTATGGTCACTCTCCCCACCCTTACAATCCACCTCGTCAATTGTGTCAGGCTTGAGCTTCTTTGCACTCACCTGTAACAGTCATTGCAGCCACCACAATTGTGGGGCTGTTTCCCATCTACGTCGTTTACCCTTCAGCATACACTCTTTGCGCTTATTGACCGCCCTTGCAGTGGGGATGAGCCTGATCCCGCGTATTCATTCACGGTTTGGGTGGAGTAGCACCTGGAGGACCCTTCCTCTGGAAGTGTGGGTGGGTGTCTTTGGTGGCGTCTATTGGCAGGCACCTGACTCCCAATCAGGGGGTAAGCCCAAGTGACATGTCAGATTGTTTCTTAACCTGGACGGGCCTGAAGCGGGTACTGTAGCACTGGCTCTCCTGCTGTACCTTGTGGCTTCGGTCACTTGGGGCTCCAGTGTTGGATGGTATAGACCTGTGTCACTCCTCGGTACAATTTTTGCATGTTTGTCAAATTCTATCTTTCCCCCGCTTGCTTGCTGGCTGATGGCTCTTGATTTCGCAATTGTGTGGATTGGTATGGGGGTTGTTTCCTTTGTGGTCCTGTCATGGGCTGGGGTATGCTGGAATGGAGTGCGGGCTGCATGCTTGCTTTGCACAGTAGTAGTGTATTGTGGTTATGGGTTGGCTTAGAGAAGTTTCGTCACAAGGAGCGCCGCACTGGTTTTGTTTCAGATGGGATGGGATGACTGTGGGCGGCGGCTAGGGGGGCGAGATGTTGGACTGTAGACAGCTTTGTCGCGTAGCCTTGCCATTGGGGTCCGGGAGTGTTTGATCGGCATGTAGGAGGTTCGGGGTCATGTATTTAGATTGTTGCTATCGCGGATGGGTTAGCCGGCTACTGGGCAGCCGGACCTATTATATGCCATTTTTGGTGGTGTAAGTATAAATACAAATTCGCTTGTACCAACTATTATATTTTCCTACCTCTATGTTTAAGAATAACCAGTTATTGTATCATCTATTCCACTTTCATGATAAGATCAGATTGTTAGCATTCACGCAAGGAATGCAGGTAATGGCCTAAGAGTAAAATATGAGTCTCAATAGTACTTGAGTTAAGAAATGATATAGTGAATGAAGAAATGTATTCTGGATACATATAAGGCTAACTAACTACGAGTTGTAGCCTGTCACATGATACATAACAAACAAGATAATGTGTAAGATATCTAACAAGAATGGGATTGAATTGTTCCTAAGGCTAGGTTTGTCTATCCAAGGATTGAATTAGCTTTGAAGAAATACAGCCTGATAGAAAAAGCAATTATTAACAACAGGAATAGTATTACATAAGGAATATACCAAGGCTGAGAAATGAGCTAGTGCTGCTGATGTGGTGGCTTAGTGAGTTAAGAGGATAGCAACAGTTACCTGTATAAAGGATGGAAGTTTTCTCGAGACCCGCTTTATCCACTAAGAGATAGAATTAGCTTGGAAGCAAATAAAACTAGTTACAATAAGTCAATTCTGGGGCTAAGAGAATGGATTTGATTGGTAAATAAACTAATAATGCAGATAGTACAGGCATTGCTGGTTGGACAGCTTGTAGAGCTGGAAGGATTGCGAGAATCATGGGATAAGGGGTTGATTGTTGTGAGACAAGGTTTGTCCACAGACAGATAGAATTAGCTTCAGAGAGAATAAAATGAAATAGAAAAAAGGAATTCATGGGAGGAGGGAATATACCGTGGAAAGAAACCGAACTGGTATAGTGAATGTATGTGATAGTTGTAGGAATTCTGCACAATGTAGATAAGAAATTACTGTACACAATTAGTAGCTATCAAACTTGTATAAGTGCTGTACTTACATAATAGACTGAGTTGAGTAAATCACTTACCCGTGATATTCATTGCAAGTAACAGATCATGTGAGGTCATTACAGATGGTTGTTGAAGGAAAAGAATATGTAAAGTGTACAGAGTTTAATGAAAAATATAATTGTGTAGCCAGAATAATCAAGAAATGAAATAGAGAAAGGTTAGAAAGTAAGGGTTTATGTAGACCTGTCAATTGTACTATTAGTCTCAAATATAACTTGTATACCATAAAAGTATTAACACTGTGGAAATATAATTTTGCACAAGAGGACTAGGCAAGTGCAAAATGAACTTTTAAGCAACATATTTGCTGAATACCAACTGCCAAGATCTACAATAAGCTAAACACCATACAAACACTCAGCTGATGGAGTGGAAAGCAGGTACCTAAGGTGACAATTCCTCTACAAAGTGTAGGGCTGCAGCTCACCCGTACAAGTTTACGGTTCATTTTGTTGCTACTCAATTCCTCCCTGCAACTCTTAAGCCACAAATTCTCTGCCAACCTGAGCATATATAAGCTTCTTGCAGATACTTTTAATCTTGAAAATGACTTCCACTAGGTATAAATATTGACAATATGAAAATTGGTCATGAATTTGCTAAATTCTATCTACCAAGATATATGTGTAATATGCTATATAGTATGAAAATACTCCTGCAGCTGAATTGCAGCTGGGCCACCAAGAGGACAACTCTTATACCAAGTACCTGACTTCAACGTAGGTGTGACAGTGGAGGGTTAATTTGATTTCTATCCAATTTCTAATCACAACCTTTAAGTCGTAAATTCACCAAATTTTACCTGCTGATGTTAGGCATATGGAAATCTGAGATAAAGTGCATAGAACTCATAGTAGGGTGACTGCGCACAGACCCGCGATTTTCCAGAGTGCCAACACCCCCCACCGGTCCGCTTATGGAGCCTGCATGTCATTCGCGAGAGTTCGAGAGTTGAGTCCCATAACTAAAATGTCACATGAATGAAGCCTACTTCATTACACCATTTACATTGCTGTCTTCCGTCGGACCACATCCTTCTTGCAGGATATATGGGAGGGGACCTTTAGGGACATCATGGAGGTGGAATGCAAGATATCTGTCCGAGGTGCATTGACATAGTAGGCTTCAAGGTTAGGCTTCCTAAACTATAGGCCGAAGGTGACCGGACGTTTTCAGTGAAATACTCCCCGAGGATGTCCCAGTAGCAGAGGTTATTAGGAGCACACCCAATGAACCCATAACCTTCCGAGATCAGCTGTAGGTTGGTTGGTCCAAGTAATAGGACAACTTCACAGAGGCTGGAAGACCTAGGAGAAGCAGGCGCAGAAAGGAAGACCTAGATAAATCGGAGACCCTTAACACATTGACGCGTTGGGCTCAGACTTGGGATTGGCACTAGGTGGCCCATCATGAACTTGATCACTTCATCACTGAAGAGACTGCTGGAATGATAGTTACCAAGACCAAAGTAATATAATAGTCTACGTGGATAACTAAGTTGGAGGCCCCTGTTTGGTATAACAAATAGCAAAGTCGTCTCAAGAGAGGAATACTATTCCGTAACCGTGAAAGCATGTAATATGTTTTTAGCTCAATCTGTGCTCACACTTATATGATTCTGCACTTTTGAATATTAAAATCAGAGTGGCACCTAGGAGGCATAGTAGTTAGATGCAGTCCAGGAACACTCAAACGCGGGATATAAATATCGAAGTGCCTCCTGAGCTTTGCAGATATCATCAAGCAACTTAGAAGAGATCCTATGCAATGCTAAATTGTTTAGCTCACAACTCTCTACGTTACTTCTTTTACCGAGATGGGCCTTCCTCGACAGATTCTCTGAACAAAGATTTCTGCCTACATCCCTCCGTTATACTAGAGATCGGGGTCAGCCTAACATTATATTGATATTTCTCCAGTTACCAAGGCTCTCTATATCAACTACGAGTTCACTTCAAACTCTACTCACGGCTCACACTTCAATTACATATTTGAAGCACCTCACTGTCCTAATTACATTCATACATTCACAGAAATCTTCGATACTAAACTATTCGAAATTGTTGAAGAGTTTTCTCCAGAACTCTCCTGGTTCACAATACCTAGCGGAATCTCAACGCGGGATCAATTTCAACCACATATAATACACCTGGCATGGTCTGAACTTGCAGTGGAGTTCTACAGTATCAAAAGACCTTGTCGACTGGAGTACCCAGTACTCTGAAGTCAAGAAAGTAGGTACCGTTAGCCAAGGACTACCCCAACCCTTGGCGAGGGCCTAAAAACCATACACGTACTACAAGTACATTATAAACCTCTATAAAAGGGAAATACAGGTCCTGAACAGAGAATCCGATCACGCGAATTTTTTTTTACCTACACCTCTTGAACATCACAGAAATTGCATACCTGCCATACTGTTTCTCAAACGGTTTGAAGGATATCGAGAAATCCGGTACGTAGTACCAGTAATCACTCATCCAGGGCTATTGGAACAATTAGCCTATCAGGAAAAAATCTCGATGGCCGAGGTACCTTAAGACCCGAGAAAGATGATAATGGCAGGGGAACCTATGGACATCCAACCAAATACGATGGGAACCGATGATTCGGCTATACATAGCCCATTCCAGGTAACACCTTAAGTGCCACAATTCCAGAGAGGAGTTATACCGAATCCCTCTCACTGATCCTCTCTAGTTTCGCAAGCACACAATGGATATCATGATCCTCCATGCCAAAGCCAGGATGAGACCATGCTACAAATCTAGCCAAACTAACAACGTGTTTAGAGATAACATTGAGTCAAACAAGGCAAGATATAGACACCTCTCTTAACCAAGCTAATATTGCCTTCAAATATTTGAAGGGAGTCACCCAAGACAATAGCTTAAAATTAATTAAGGTTCAACAGCAACTCGCCAACAGACAGGATATCGATGACAATGATATTGCAATCATGATGATGCAGCTGGCAGGTGTAGAACTAGAGGTCAAGGGTATCCAGGAGGAAATGCTACAAGAAGTGGCCAAGAAGATAGCGGAACAAGATCAGTGGCAGCCGGCCCATCAAAATGTGACTACCCAGTTGCAAGGTAGTCTAGGTCAGCAAGGACAGGAGGCCCTTGCATGAAAAGAAACTCGGGGAAAAGTAGTGTCAGAGCTCCGCCGCGAGTGCAACCTGTTTCACAACCAGACATTGACCCGGGATAAAGATATCCCAGCGTCGCTGGTAGACATATATGACAGCCTCAAAGAACTACGTATGAGCTTATGCACGTTCCAAAGAGAGCAAAAGAACATGGCCGAAGATACCGCGGAGGTTGTCAAGTCTTTGGTGAAAGTAATATGTGATTTAGAGGTAATAAGAAAGGAACCGATAGGAGTGGTCCCGGCATCGCTACATTCAGTCCCAGAAGAGGGTAATTATGAAGATTACGATTCCCCACCAACGTGAAGGAAAAACGGGAAAGGCAAAGAAGCCGCTGATGGATCTTACTCAGGTACCCAGGGAGGTAACCCAGGAGATCCTAGCGATGATGAGAATGATGATAATGAGTGAGGAAGAAGGAGAGCAAGTCCTAGCCATAGCTGGTGAGGACAGACAGCAGAACAGTCTAGTATGGCAGTGACACTTGCCAATGTGATGGCACTGAGCATTAAGTGACCGCCTGAACCATCCCCATTCTTGGATGATAAATCCATCCAAGATATATATGTCTGGCTTATAGAATATACAGACAATTTCGAAAGAAACACGCGGATATTGGATAATGTCTGGGAACGAGTTATCTATGCGCTCAATCATACTAAAGGGGACATAGTACTTCCATACACCATCTAGTATTGGAAGGCTGTAGATGGACTTTTAAGAAACACTCCGCAGTCAGAACTGGCTACGTGGACTCGTTTTAAATATGATATAATTAAACAATTTGCCGTGGGGGAAGTTCAAAGACTAGCCCTTCGAGCTATGAAGCTGGTCGTGTATGAAAGTTGAATTGGCCATTACCTCACGATTTTGCACAACTATGACATCACAGCATGCATGACTGACGAATGCTGGAGGGAGGAAGTGGAAAACAAACTTCCAAAACAAATTGTCCACAGGTTCTCGGCCTTGCAATATATGACGTACCAAGAATGTGAAGAGGCACTCACGTTATGTGGTCAATCAGAAGAAGTACTTCTTGCTAGAGAAAAGCTGGCGAAAGACAGGCAGTCCAAGCCAAAAATAGTCCCACAGGTCAAAAGAGAGGACAACGGGACTCCTAGCCAAAGTGGCAAGGGGAGACGAAACCTTATGTCAATGGAGGTGGAGCCCCACCACAAAAGCGGAAAAGGAATAACGAACCGGATAAACCTAGAAAATGGTTAGGAGGTGCGACTAAAACCACCCATACAAACTTTGACCAGGTCCACCCCGGTATCCCACGGAGTGTGATAGACAGTCGGAGGCGAGATAGAGATTATACGCATTGTGGAAAGAAGAATCACACCTATCAAACATGTTGGGGCAATGGCCATATATCGGCAGCAATGGTCAGCACAAGGCCTATAAAAATGGGAATTTGACGAGCACGATCGGCCGTCGTAAAGCATAAATTAGCTCGTAGAGTCGTGACACTCCAGTATCCACCCCGCATGAATAACATCCGGAAACTGGCAGATGACGAGGAACTGACAAACATCAGTTCATTGGCACCAATGGCGACGGCGTTGGTCTATTCAGTGTCCACATGGAACTGGAATCAAAATGGGAACCCCCTTTGGCTGGGGTGTACTGGGTACTTACCACAACGGGGATCAGGTATTCCGCATGCAACTATGGGAGTTGTAACTCTAAATGATCAAAGCTGCGTGAAGCAAGTCTCTCCTTTCAGGATCAATGCTAGCGGGCTCTAAGTGAAGGGACCCCACAAGTGACTTGAGAGCTCGAACACAAGAATCAACATATGGAGAGTCTTGATTGAAAGAGAGGATAGTCAACATGCCCAGATGGCCCGTGAGCTAACAGTACAAAGTTCTACAAGTCACCTGGTAGCCACCTGCCACCAGTGTGCAAGCAAGTTACTATACCGAAAAGCTTGGGACGTAGCAATGCAAGATCTACCTGATAACAATACACGACAAGAGGACAAACAATACGGTCGGTTTCACCTACTACACATGTCTGAATCGTAATATACGTATATACTATCTTGCCTTCTGGCCAGAGCATGGGATAGGGATATATCCCTTTGGTATGCAAGACCACTCTGATGGCACTGGACAGATAACCAAAACCTTAAGGGAAAGAGTTAATGAAATCAGGAACCCCACACCAGGTGAGTAAAATGGTTAATAAGCGCACAAAAATCTGCTATGAGCCCAGGTTTGGGGTATTGAGAAAAGGCATCCAGCCTGAAAACTGGCAGTACGCAATTGCGTATCCGTGAAATGCCGCTTAGTATGTAGACCCACATTGTTAGAGCTAAAGAGTTAGTAGTTTGTCTTCAGAGACCTCAATGGTTGAAACTACATGGGCGCAGTAACAAATATTTTGTTACCTACACCCAACACCTACAATGCCTAAATGCATGAACTAAAAAAGTCTTGTCCACACCAAGCGCTGGGAATTAGATGCTCTAAAACCAAAACTATACAACTGTCGGGAGGGGATCGCTTACCTCCATATACACGATAAGCCTTATAAAATTTAAGTCTAATTAGACTTGCGATCCAACCTGTTCCTTATTAATAAGGATCTTGTTGACGACCTTTATGTTCCTATTATCGAATGACACAATGCAGTTGATATCTTAGGCTTTGATAGATTATCAGCCGCCTCGCGAGGAAAGTGTTTTACCTTATCTATAAAGTTGGAAATTGGGAAAAACCAACACACCTCTGAAGTGTTGTGTGAAGTGGCTAAAGCAGGTCATTATGGAATGATAATTCCATTTGGTTTGTGACATCGGGAACACCCAGTGTCTCATATAGAAGATGCAAAACATTGGGCGTTCTCTGCAAAATTATGGGAAAACTGTGGGGAAGAAGATGAAGGGATAGCAGATATGTTCGCATATGACAAATCAGACGCTAGGGATCCTAATGCATGTCGTATTGGAAAAATCATTACCGTAGGAATATTGGCATTACAAACATTTGTTTGTAGCCCAGACAGCAGAAATATTAGCCCCTAGAAGAAAATTCGATCATGAAATCAAGCTGATTCTAGGATCAACTCCGGCCTCGGAGCTGATATATTGACTATCTGAAAAACAGCTTCAGGCTTTATGGGAATCCTTAGAAACCATTATCAAACAGGCAAAGCTTATACAGAGTCAATCACCAGGAGGAGCACCCGTATTATTGATACCTAAACCAAAGGGCAGATTACGCCTAGTTGTCGATTACCGAAATCTAAATAAGATTACTATTCTCACCAACATCCCCTTCCACTAATATCTGAACTTCGAGAAAGAGTGGCCGGCACAACGATCTTCACTAAGTTAGACCTTAAAGGCAGTTACCATGGGATTAGGATAAAGGACGGAGATGAATGGAAAGAGGCCTTCCGTACAAGATAGGGACACTACGAATATAAGGTCTTGTCTTTTGGATTGGTTAACGCTCCGGCAACTTTCCCATATATGATGAAACAAGTACTCCAGCAATATCGCGATAATGGAGACGTGTGTTACCTTGACGATATTCTCATCTATTTAAAGGATGAAAAGGAACACATCGTAGCTGTCAAAGAGGTTTTACAAGGTCTATCAGACTTTGACTTAGCAATATTGCTAAAGAAATCCACGTTCTATGACACGGAGGTGGAATTCCTCAACTATATGGTGGTGGTCAATGGTGTGTCCATGAGCACCCACAAGGGGGAATCCATAATAGTGTAGAAAGCACCTATGTTGGTTAGCGAAGTGCAAGTCTTTATTGGATTCGCTAACTTCTACCGACGATTTATCAAAAACTTCGTGGATACCTGCAAACCCATAGCGAAGACATAACAAGAAAATCCTAAGAATTTCCAAAGGGGAGTTGAGCAAGATACGGCATGCGAAGATGTAAAACACCCTTTTACCACAGCTCCCATACTCTACCACTTCTTTCTGGAAAGCAAAACAGGGGTGGAAACAAGCGCGCACAATTTCGCGCTCGGTTGCGTTCTTTTTCAATACTTTGAGAAAAGGTTACATCCAGTAGCGTTCCAGTCCAGAAAAGTAAACTCGGCAGAGCGCAATTATGAAATTCATGATAAAGAACTTCTTGTGATCAACAAAGCATTCAAGGAATAGAGACATTACTTGATCAGAACAGAAAAACCGATTACAGTCTTTACCGACCAACAGAACCTACAATACTTCCTCACCTTGAAAGTCAGAGTGTGAAGCTCAAAATCCAGGAGCTACGCTATATGCAAACTGGATTAAGATGAAATATGAACAACGAAGAGTGTTACCAGAAAAAACAAGAGAAGGAAGGTAGAAATATAATGACGGGAAAGCTCAACAACAGCGGGACTTCAAGATTAGCGACAAAGTAATATTGAACGGTAAGAACATTCACATCCGATAGAAATCAAAGAAGCTAAGCCCAAAGCTATACAGTCCTTTTCAAATACAGGAAAATTGCGGATTGCGAGCCTTCCAGCTCCACATATTCGATGGATGGAATATTCACCTTGTATTTCATGTCGCACTATTGCAACCCTATCGTGAATCCATTCAGGATAATCACCAGCAACCCCATAGAGAACCAGAAGTCATTGATGGCGATCTACAAGTGGAGGTTGAAAAAATAGCAAGAAGTGAAATTCGCTGATACAGAAACTGGGTACGCGGTCCTTATCAAGGGAAGCAGGAACTGTGGAACTTCGTTAAATGGCAAGGGTGTTCAGAAGATGACAACATATGGGAGCTTGCTACCGGTATGGAAACCACGTAGGAAATTGTGGAGAATTTTCGTAATGAAAATCAGGATATGTATTACGATCCCCAATCGATATCAGTTCTCAGCAACAGGCAGACAATACTTCTCTAATTCTTTTTCGATGACAGCTCTTAGGCGTCTGCCTGCGATAAGGTAGGAGAGACTGTCATATCTCTGGTCCTTATCGCCTATCGTGCTCTTTCTTCAACTCAACTCCTGGAGTAGAGTCCTCTTCTCGCAGGTATGTATTTCTAAAGAAGGTAAAGGTTTTATTTTGGTAAAAGCATAAAGTAATAAGAAAGAAAATAACTTAGAACAAAGCGTCAAGAGCCTATCTAGTCAGCCTTTTTCTTCTTTTTTCCCTTTCTCTTGTTTTTCTAATTTTTTTTTTATCATCATGTATTTGTTGTTATTTAGGGTACAAGAACTTGCACGAAGCGCTAGCTATGGCAGAAACAATCCCCGTTCCTCCTTCCGCCCGGCCTGACCGTATCCCCAGGACCCTATGGTATTGGCCTAACCGCACATCTCGCCCCAAAGAAAAACCCGTCCCCAACTCGCAATAGAACTTAGAGAGTAGGAGAAGCCTAACTCAGGACAAGCAGGAAACCATAGGAAGGTAACGGCCTGGAACATCTCAAAAACAAAACAAAAGAAAAAAGAGCACTAAAGAACCCACAACAACCATGCTAGGTATACGCGCTGGCAGCAGAAATGGTAGACGTTATCCTGGAACGCGATGTAACCGAGAAAATGTGCCGCCTATGGGGAATGGCAGACGAGGGTGGTGCAGTGGGGTGCAAGCCGAGTAAGGGTGTAGCAGTAGGGTGCAAGCCCATCCAACTGCCAGAACAGGGTGGAAACCGAAAGCGACCATGTCTGCTCTCCGTAATCGTGTTCGTGTCTGACTAGGCGGTCCCCAGTAGTAGAAGGCAAGCATTTTACCACGTGTTTCGTGTAGTCCTTTGTTCCCCTAGAGAGAGCGTTACTTAGTGGATAGTATACCACCACTTAAAGCGACCATAGGGAGGGGTGAGATCAACCCGTGGGCCTGTTGGAGAGTTCTCGCGTACCGCAAACCATGTTCTCAGGCGTCTGAAGCATGGGAAGTGAACAGTCGCCGACAGTGTGGAGGGGCCTCGCTAAGTGAGGAGAGAGGCCGGGACAGGCAGCGTGAAAGGCATAGCAGAACCCTGAGGGAAGAATGCCTCAACACGTAAAAAAGTGAAAGAGGGCAGGGGAAGGAGATGGATGGCCGTCACTCCTAGCCCTAAGTCATCGTGGGAGGGGTGGGGAGGGGTGGATAGTTCTGGGATCCCAAGCGTTGAGGGTTGATTTCAAGCACGAGGAAAATAGTGGCGACGGAGGATGGCCTATCTAGTCAGCCTTATCTTTTTTTTTTGCTTTTTTCTTTTTTTTTTTATCTTCAATTTTATTCTGTGTTTAAGGTACACCGTCTGTACGTAGCGCTGGCTATGACCGACGCAAGAAACCTCCACCCCTACTCCAGTCCGAAACAGCTAGAAGAAAAACCGGCATGAAGTCCATCAACACCGGAGACCAGGTGACCAGCCTGTGGGCCCCACGACTTGAACGCGGAAGGGTCTCTCCTAGAGTCACCAACTCCAACACCCCGCGCAGTTGAAAAAACTCCCCCGCCCCGCAGCTTGTAGTATATACAAACGGTAAAGACTATAAAAAGAAAGCCAGCCAAGCCTACCGGAATAAAAGAAACCCCGCTTCCCGACAGTGGCCTAAACACCCAAAGCATCCGCCTCTCCAAACGATCTTAACCCGGCCGATCAGTGCCACCTACGACAATAAACGTCTACGGCTAAGGGGTATACCCGGCAAAGTGGATGGGAAACCAAAAAGAGAAAAGCCCCAGCGGAGGAAAAAAGATACCGTGGCAGGGCACAGGGACCAGTGCCATCCAGACCAGGACGCCTGATGAAGCCACCCAAGGGGCGACGAGGTAAGGCGGTGTAGCGGTAGGGTGCAAGCCGAACGAGAGTGCAGCAATAGGATGCAAGCCGATGCAACCATCAGGATAGGACGGAAACCAAACGCGACCGTGTCAACTCTCGGTTATCATGTTCGTGTCTGACTAGGCAGTCCCCCGGGGTGGAAGGCAAGCAATCTTACCGCGTCTCTCATGTAGTCCCTTGTTCTACAAGAGATAGCGTCACTTAGTGGATGGGATACCACCCCTTAAGCCAATTGTGGGGAGGAGCGAGATCGACCTGAGGGCCTGTTGGAGAGTTCCTGCGTACCGCAAACCGTGTTCCCAGCCGTCTGAAGCATGGGAAGCGAACGGCCACCGACTGTGTGGAGGGGCCTCGCTAAGGGAGGAGAGAGGCCAGGACGGGCAGCGCAAAAGGCATACCAGAACCCAGAGGAAGGAAAGCCTCGACGCGCAAAAAAGCTGAGGAGGACAATGGGAGGGATGAGGATGGCGGTCACTCCTAGGCCGAATCCATCATGGCAGGAGAGGGGGGGGGGCGGGTGGTTTGCGAGATTCCAAGCGTTGAGGGTTGATTGCAAGCGCGAGGAAAATAGAGGAGACGGAGGATGGGCTATCTAGTCAGCCTTTTTTTGGTTTTTTTTTATCTGCAATTTTATTCTGTGTTTAAGGTACCCCCTCTGTATGCAGCGCTAGCTATGACCGACGCAAGAAACCTCCACCCCTACTCCATGCTGAAACAGCGAGAAGAAAAACCGTCACAAAGTCCATCATCATCGGAGACCAGGTGCCCAGCCCGTGGGCCCCACGACTTGAACGAGGAAGGGTCTCTCCTAGGGTCACCAACTCCAACACCCCACGCAGTCGAAAAAACTCCCGTGCCCCGCAACTTGTGGTATACACAAACGGGAAAGACTGTAGAAAGAAAGCCACCAGAGCCTATCAGAACAAAAGAAACCACGCTTCCCGACTGTGGTCAAAACCCGCAAAGCATCCGCCCCCCCAAACGATCTTAACCCGGCCGATCAGTGCCACCTACGACAATAAACGTCTACGGCTAAGGGGTATACCCGGCAAAGTGGATGGGAAACCAAAAGGAGAAAAGCCCGAGCCAAGGAAAAAAGAACCCGTGGCAGGGCAGAGCCACCAGTGCTATCCAGACCAGGAAGCCTGTTGAAGCCACCCGAGGGGTGACGAGGTAAGGCGGTGTAGCAGTAGGGTGCAAGCCAAGAGAGGGTGCAGCAGTAGGGTGCAAGCCAATCCAACCATCAGGGCAGGTCGGAAACCGAACGTGACTGTGTCAACTCTCGGTAATCGTGTTCGTGTCTTTCTGGGCGGTCCCCAAAAACTGAAGGCAAGCATTTTACCGCGTCTCTCATGTAGTCCCTTGTTCTACGAGAGATAGCATCACTTAGTGGATGGGATACCACCGCTTAAGCCAACCG
>JACCEG010000028.1:225640-257071 GCA_014065205.1 Tuber brumale | reverse complement strand
GTTTAAGGTACACCGTCTGTATGCAGCGCTAGCTATGACCGACGCAAGAAACCTCCACCCCTACTCCAGCCTGAAACAGCCAGAAGAAAAACCGTCACGAAGTCCATCAACATCAGAGACCAGGTGCCCGGCCCGTGGGCCCCGCAACTTGAACGCGGAAGGGTCTCGCCTAGAGCCGCCAACTCCAACACCCTGCGCAGTCGAAAAAAGTCCCCCGCCCCGCACCTTGTAGTATACACGAACGGTAAAGACAGTGAAAAGAAAGCCACCCAAGCCCATCAGAACAAAAAAAAGCCCCAGTACCAAACAGTGCCCTAACAAGAGAAGGGACCCGCAGCATTGCTGGGAGGATCGGTGCCATCCAGGCCGAGGAAGCCCGGTGGGGACGACCGGGGGGCATCGAGGTAAGGTGGTGTAGCAGTAGGGTGCAAGCCGAGCGAGGGTGTAGCAGTAGGGTGCAAGCCGATCCAACCGTCAGGTCAGGAAGGAAACCGAACGCGACCGTGTCAACTCTCGGTAAACGTGTTCGTGTCTGACTAGGCGGTCCCCAAACTCCGAAGGCAAGCATTTTACGGCGTCTCTCATTTAGTCCCTTGTTCTACGAGAGATAGCGTCACTTAGTGGATGGGATACCAGCACTTGAGCCGACCGAGGGGAGAAGCGGGATCGACCCTGAGGCCTGTTGCAGAGTTCTCGCGTACCGCAAACCGTGTTCCCAGCCGTCTGAAGCATGGGAAGCGAGAGGTCGCCGACCGTGTGGAGGGGCCTCGCTAAGCGAGGAAGGGGGCGAGAACAGGCAGCAGAAAGGCAGTACCGGAACCCAGAGGGAGGAAAGCCATGCCGCGTAAAAAAGCAGGCGACGGCAGTGGGAGGAAGGAGGGAGATGGCCGTCACTCCTAGGCCGGAGCCATCCTGGGAGGAGAGGGGGGGTGGATGAGTGGTTCGTGAAGATCAAGCCCGGAGGGTTGATTTCAATCGCCGGGTGTGTAGAGGAGAGGGAGGATGGCCTATCTAGTCAGCCCAAGTGGCCTCCTTATATAGTTGCCCTTCGTGCCCTTGTGACTCACTCCTCAAGTCACACGCCACATATGACTCACAACTGTGAGTCATACGAAAACATCACAATTGAGTCATATGACCAAAGTGATCACATGCACAAAACCCCTGACCTCTAAATGAAATCATGTGCGAAACACAACATATCATCATAACCATATCATATTACCAAAGTGGTCATATGTGCGGAACCCATGACCTCTAATGCGGTTATGTGTGAAACATAACATACCTATAACTTATCACTATGAGTCATGTGAAAACCTCTTCCTTGCTAAGCTACATTAGTGATATTAGCTCCGTCCTTCCTGAGCTCGAGTCCCTTCGAGCTTAGAATCTCGCAACGTGGAGGAGTTCCACTAGCCTCCAAAAGCATTTAGCGTGGTCGCTTACTTCGCAGCCAAGTCCCCGCAATTTCTCGATAATAGCTCTACGCTTGAGCTTCTCCTTTGGCCGGGCCTCATCTCCTTGTGCTATCGTGTCATCATATGAGGCGTGTACTATGTCCGTGCCCTTTCTGCCTCCATCGATTATTTGCTGGTATCTCCTCTGCTGGTTTTCCAGGGGCCTGATCATTTCCTGTTGTCGCTTTGTTTCTTCCCCAAGCCACTCGCTTACTCACCATAGCTGTTCAATTATTTGGCCTCGTTCTTCCTAGGACACAAAGGTTTTTGCATCCTCCCCCTCCTCAGGTCCCATCCTCGGAACCTCTTTGATTGCCCGCTTGGATTCACATTGTTGTCTTTGATGGTAGGGCCAGTACCTGTTCATGCAGTACTGCCAGGAAGCTTTGTAGTATGCGGGGCCGGTGGGTGGCGGTTGTCGTTGTGTCGCCCATTTAGCCTGGATTGGGGTTGTTGGTAGTAACCTGCATGTCGCTAACTTCTTGCTAGGGAAGAAGTTGCTACGTTGTTTTCCCTATAGGTGCACACAGTACTCATTGTCTGTGCATGCCGTCCAGTGGTCGACAGTATAGTTCTTTTCGTTGTCATTGACGACCTTGGTCCACTTGGCCTTGATGGTCTTCTCTTCTTCCACCTTTTTGCTTCTGATTTCTTCTTCTGCGGCAGCCCACATCGCGGCGTCGGGTGAAAAGCTCATGGGGTGACCCACGAGTACGAAGTTGTCCGGGCCGTCCACGACACTTCGTTGGCGGCTTTTGCAGGTAGCATTAGTAGAAGAGGATGATAGCATCTTGAGCGTTTGTGCAGTTGGTCGCTGGGTACCACTCTTGATCGTGTGCGGGGGAGTAAATGGTCCACTTAGTGCGGTACTCAAGGTTACCTTAATGCAAGCGGGAGTCGCTTATTTTGTCACGTTCAGATTTAGGTTCTCTGTCTAGTCCGCTAGGTGAAGGAGGTGTTATCATTTGCGATGAGAGCATGTTGTCTCGATAGAGTTCCCACAGCGAGTTGTGTAATGTGTTTTGTATCCTCATGAATGGGGGAAGGTTTAGTTTATATGCTCGTTTCCCTATCCTTTCTAGTATCTCGAAGGGCTCCATTTTCTTGTAATCTAATTTCTTGGATGGTCTTGTCATCCATATAATCCTTGGTAGTAACCACACCTCATCTCCTTGTTGTATGTGTGGATCGGGTTATCGGTGTTGATAGTAGTTATCTTTCTGTCGTAATTGTGCTGTCGTCATCTCCGCCTGCATTGTGTCGTATAATTGACTCATATCTTCTTTTTTTATTATCAGTGCTTGGGTCGTATGACCTATGGCCTGATATTACAGGTCGAGACAGTCGTTTGCATAAAAGAGTGTCGCCTTAATCATTTCTTGTCTTCCGTTGTTGTATTCAAATTCCACCAGCAGCAGTAGCTCGTCTCAATTGTCGTGCTGATAATTGATATAGGACCACAGGTATTGTTCCAATATGTCCATAGTTCGTTCCATTTGTCCATCCGTTTATGAGGGGAAGGCTGTAGATAGCTTTCTCTTGGTTCCGAGTTCTTGTGTTATTTCTCTCCATATACCGGAGGTGAATACAGATCCTCTGTCGGTGATGATGTCTTTCAACAGACCCCGTAGTCGCAAGATTTCATTGATAAATGCTGTTGCGAACTGCCGTGCCTTGATATCCATTCGAGTTGGTAGGAATTGACTCATTTTGGTCAGGCGATCTACCACAACCAAGATTGAGTCATATCCGTTGGCCTTAGGTAAATCCGTTATGAAATCCATAGATACAAATGCCCATGTTGTCCTGGTACTTCGCTAGGTTTCAACAACCCATATCGTGCGTCTCGCACCACTTTCGTCCTCTGGCATATGTCACAATTTTAACTTATTGTTTGACCAATTGCCTTAATCCTGGCCCATAGTATCTCCACGTGATCAGTTCCGTCATGTTTGCAGTTCCTCCGTGTCGCGCCGGTTTATCGTAGCAGTATTTTCTGATAAGGTTCCTCCTTATCTCTTCATCTTCTAGTATCTAAATCTTTCCGTCGTACCAGAGGTTGTGGTACTTCCATACACATAGGACTAAGGCCACCCCTTCTCATTACTTGTGTCCACGTTCCATGCTCTCCCGTATTTCTTGAAACTGCTTTTCTTCCTTGATTGCTTTTCGAAGCTCTTCGTATTCCTCGTCTAGGATCTCAGTCGCCTAAATCGACTGGAAGTATTTCTTTAGCACTAGTATTCGCTTCTTCTGTTTGATCCTCTCATCCTGTTTGTCTTGTGGTTTATAGCTCGATGTCCTTGTCAGGGCATCAGGTTTTCCTCCTTCTTTTCTAGGTCGGTATTTAATTTTGAAGTTATATTTGCTCTGGCTCTCCATCCATCAGATTTGTCCGTTATTGAGCTCCTAGAATGTCATGAAGGGAACCATGTCCTTTTGATCGGTTAGAACTCTGACCTACTGGTAATTGTTCTGTATGTATCGCCTCCATTCTTTGAGTGCTTTAACTATTGCTAACCATTCTTTGTTGGCGACGTCGTAGTTGCATTCCACTGCCGTCATCATTTTCGTTCAATAGCATACGGGACGCCATTTTTCATTTTCTCATTTTTGAGATGAAATTCTCGTACAAACATATTGCGATGCATCCGTCTTGAGGGTCGTTTCCCTTTGTAGGTCATAGTGCACCAATATTAGTACTGTTGTGAGTCAGGTTCTGATATCGTAGCAAGCCTTCTGCCCCTTTTCTCCCCATTCCCATTTGACATCCTTCTCGGTGAGGTTGTATAGAGATTTTGCCATCCTGCTAAATCCCTCCATGAACCTTCGGTAAAAGTTGCAAAATACCTTAAACCATAGGATGTCTGTTTTGTTGTTTGGTTTTGCCCAGTCCCATAATTCCTGCCATTTTGTCTGGGTCCACTTGTACCTGCATTCCGTATATGATGAATCCCAGGGATTTCGTCTCTGTTTTGTGGAATTCGCATTTGCATGGTTTGATCTTCATCCTTGATTTTTAAATTTCATTCATGATATTGCTAACGTCCTTTCTGTGTTATTCTAGGTCTTCCGAATATATGAGTACATCGTCTAGGCAGACTATATAGCATATATCCAGGAATATTTTGTGTACCTGATGGATCCATTGTTGGAAGGTTGCCAGTGCATTGGTCAGGCCAAACGGTATGTCCAAATACTTGTACATTCGATATCTTGTTGCAACGGTCATCTTCCATTCGTCTCCTTCTTTTATCTACATGTTGTGATAGTTGTCCTCAATGCACAGCTTGGCAAAGTATTTTGCCACTCTTAATTGATCCAGTGCTTCACCTATCAGTGGTAGTGGGTATCGGTCCTCCTTTGTTACCCAGTTGAGTGCTCAGTAGTCCACTTAAAGTCTCATCTTTCTGTCTTTCTTTTTGACACATAGGATAGGTGATCCTGCAGATGCAAAATAGTGTCGTATTCATCCTCTTTTCATATTCTGTTGAGTATATCCGCGCAATTCTTCCAACTCCTTTTCCCCCAGGGGGTAAAGTTGTTGACAAAGGATCTTCTTCTTCGCTTTTATCTTCTCGTCCTTTTCGATGTGAATCTCATGATCCACTCCTGGTCTCCTTGGTGGAGGTTTATACGCTTCTTGTTACAGGAATAGGTTTCTAAATTGATGGTATTCGTATGGTATTATGTCGTACCACTCCTTCTCATTTTGTTGTTATTTCTGTCGTATTGCCAACTCAGTGCTGATGTTGATCCATGCCAGTTCTATCTTTTCTTCCCGTGCGTTCCACTTGAGGATTCCTGTAAGGTCTCCTCTCCTGCAATATCGGCAGAAAGCGTGGGCTGAGATTTCTCGAATCTGTGCCAATTCCTCTTTCATAGTCTTTGAGCTATCCGTGCTACCAAAGACCTTTATTGCTCTTTTGGTATCCTGCAATTCTTGAACTTCATGCACCTCTTCTGTGTTGATCCTCACGATGATTAACTGTGTGATCCGGTCTCCTTGTCGAATCTCTTGGTCTATATCTCCCAGGTTGGCCAGAACCCCTTTGATCTCTACTGTTTAGTCGGGATCAATGACTCACGCGTTGGTAATGAGTCATTTATTGACTGCCCGTCCATGGCGTGGTCCTATCCGTCAATAGGTACCAAGAGGTAATCCTATCACTATTCCGCTTGATATCGTTTCTTGACCCCTTGCTGGGATCGTCTTGTCTTGGTTGGCGTATAAGTTGTGTCCTGCCACTTGTCGGGAGTCCTTTGTTAGTCCCCGCGCCTTCACATGCAACTCCATGAATCTGATTCTCCGATCCTGTTCTTCTCTAAGTTGATTGAATCCTGCCTTCAGTTTCTCCTCTTGTGCCTTTCTTTCACGCATTGTATACACCACTGGCGAACTGTTGAAACATCCTGTCACGCATTGTTCGCTCGCGAATGTAATCTTGTTGTTGTTCCAGTCGATCATGGGATTGTGTTATCTTAACCATAGCATCTTTAGGACCTGCTCATAGTTCTTCAGGTTCGCTACCTGGAAGGTCGCCTCTTTCCTATGGCTGCCTATAGCGATAGGTACTTGCACTGTATGTGTTATTGGTCCCATAGTCTTGGGTTTTCCATCTACTAGATAAACCTATCTCTTCTTTCATGTCAGTATCAGGGGGTAGTTGGATTTGTCGCAGATTTCCTGGTTGATGAAATCGGGAATTGCTCCTGAGTCAAGCATTGCATGTATCATAGTGCCTTTCTTCTTCCTATCGTACAGTGTTGTCTTGATCTTAATATAATCTCCTTCTTCTTCCAATATTGCCGTATAGTAGTGTACCACAGTGATCTTCTTCTTTTCGCTTGTGTCTGTCCTGTTCCTTGTGATGGCTTTCCAACCCTTCTTGTCCACCAGACTATTTCTTACTGGGGACTGTCTTCTTTTTCCACTTGGTCTTCCTCTATGGTCATCTTCCTCCTATTGGTTCGCTTTTATTGTCTGATCCAGTTGTTGCCAGGGACAGCCGTCATCGTTTTTGGCCTATTGTCGGTCCTGTTTTGGCATTTCTGAATTCGATGTCATTTCCCGCCGCATCTGAAGCAGAAATTCTAATCTCTTCCCTTCTTGTATTCCTCGTTGGACAGGTTGAGGGGTCGTCATGTCTGAGCCTTATTCATCTCCACTTCTTGGTCAATAGTGGGTCTGATATTACTTTCGTAGGTTGCCTGTAATGCTCTGAATATTCCGTCTTTATGGCATTGACCCTGGGTTTCCTTCATTATGCCGTGTCTTTCCCTTTTCAAGTTCCTCAGGATGGCCAACCAGGTTTCCTACACGAAAGCGCAAGGAGCCAGTTCTTTGACAGTGTTGGTTGTAGAGTGGCAATACTCCAATTCATTATGTAGCTTTTCCGACATGCACGCGTATAGGTATTGTGATGTAGTCGCATAATCCAACAGGTCTTCTGCTGGGTTGAGCCTGAACTTGTTCCCGTATTCTGCCATGGATCCGGATACTTGCTCTATATTCATAATATGGATCATAGCTGCGCCTCTTGGATCCGCTTTTCCAAATATCTTTTTGATAGCCTGCTTGTAGTAATTCCAGCTTTTCCATTCTGTCAGTTTGTTGCCTTCCGTGTCTGTTGTGAGCCATTGGCTTGCATCACCACGCAGGAGACTTGACACGTGAATGGTCTTTTCCACGTCATGTCCATCTTGCCAGTTCGTGGCTCAAAAGTAGATCGTTAACTCAGCCAACCAATTTCTGAGTTGGTGCCTATTACTTCCATATGTTTCTCGTTGCTTGACTTGGGGTCGATGTTGTCCCATCATTTAGAGGATCTGTTTTATTTGTTCTCAGCTGAGCGCTGGGGCTGGGCCCGGCTCCGGGCCCACTCCTTCTCCACCTTCCGGTGCTGGTGGTTCCCCCCTGTTGTCTTTGTCTTCTTTGGAGCTGGACTCCACTTGAACGGATTGTTCTTCCGTTGTTACCCGACTTGCGGTTCGTCCAAGTCGAGATCCTGTTCACAGTAATTCGCGTCCTACTTCTGGTAGCTCGAGTGACTGGTTTACGACGGCATAGTCAACCTTGATATTGTCTAAGCATCGCTATAAGGGACGCTTCATAATGTTACAATATTTAATCAATATCAGTCCTCAGCCACGGGTAGATGATACTTCTCTTGTTCTTTCTCCACAATAGGTCTTAGGCCTATGCCTGTGATAAGGTGGGAGAGACTCTCATATCTCAGATCCTTATCACCTATCGTACTCTTTCTTCAACTCGACTCTTGTAGTAGAGTCCTCGCCTCATAGGTATGTATTCGTTAAAAAGGCAAAGGTTTTATATTCTTAAAAGCGTAAAGTTATAAGAAAATAACTTTGAACTAAGCATGTAGAGCCTATCTAGGGGGCCCTTTTTTTTTTCTTTTTTTTTTTTTTTTTTTTTTTTTTTTTTTTTTTATTTTTTTTTTTTGTTTAAGGTACACTGTCCGCATCCAGCGCTAGCTATGGCAGACACATAAACCTCCCCCCCTACGCCAACCTGTAACAGCTAGAAGAAAAACTGTCAAAGAACCCGAAATGGAAAGCACAGCGGCAGACAGGACCGAAATCCCGGGAACATTTCCACCTCCGCCCAAATCCCGCGCAGTCAAAAATAGTTCTTCGCCCTGCGACTTGTAGTATACATAAACGTTAAAGACTGCAAAAGAACGCTACCCGAGCCCATCAGAACAAAAGAAACCCCACTTCCCAAAGGTCGCCTAACCCCTTAGCGAGAGCCACCCAAAATGGTCTTCGCACGGCCGGATCAGTGCCACCTACGACATAAAATATCCATGGCTTAGGGATATACCCGGCAAAGTAAAAGTGGGAACCGATGCGAAAAGCCCAAGCCCAAGAAAACAGAATCTGGGGCAGGATACAAGCACTAGTGCAATCCAGACTGGGCAGCCCAGTGGAGACGCGAGGAGGGTGTCTAGGTAAGGTTGTGCAGGAGTAGGGTGCAAGTTGAGTGAGGGTATAGCGGTAGGATACAAGCCGAGTAATGGTGTAGCAGTAGGGTGCAAGCCGATCCAACTGGCAAGTCATGAAGGAAACCCAGCGCGACGGTGTCAAATATCGGTAATTGTGTCCGTGTCTTTCTAGGCCGTCCCCAGGGGCAGAAGGCAAGCGATCTTACTGGGTCACTCCAGTAGTCTCTGGTTCTACGTGAGATAGGGTCATTTAGTGGATGGGATACTACCACTTAAGCCAACCGTGGGGAGGAGCCCCATCGACCCTAGGGCCTGTTGGAGAGTTCTAGCATACCGCAAACAGTGTTCCCAGCCGTCTGAAGGAAGAGAAGCAAACGGTTGCCCCCCATGTAGAAGTGCCTTGCTAAGCAAGGAGAGAGGGGAAGACCGGAAGCAAGAAAGGCATACCGGAACCCAGAGGCAGGAAACCATCGACGCGTAAAAAAGCCAAAGAGGACAGTAGGAGGAGGTGGATGGCCGTTACTCGAAGGCCGAAGCCATCATGGGAGGAGAGTGGGGGGTGCATGGTTCGTGAGCTCCCAAGCCCTCGGGGTTGATTTCAAGCCCGAGGAAAATAAAGGAGGCGGAGGATGGAATCGAGGAGACGGAGGATGGCCTATCAGGCGAACTTTTTTTTTCTTTCTTGTTTTATCAACATGTATTCATTCATTTTACAGTACAAGAACTTGCATGCAGCGTGAGCTATGGCATAAACAAAACCTGAATCTCAAAATCGGCAAGCACAAAAGAAACAAATCGCACCAAGTCGCAAAATCTTGCAGGTTGTGTCCAATAGCCGAAACGAGATCCCTAGCAATGAAAGCCTAAGCTGTCCTGTTCCTCCTATCAGTTGCTGCCTGGTATGTGTCAAGGTAAGTGGGACACTCCTTGGAGGTGGCCAGGTAATTGTTGCTACAATTGAGGCAGAGGATAGTAGTGTATAGGCACGGCTTGCCCTTAGTGGGGCAGTCTGATCTTCCGCAAGTATGAAGGTGGTCTGGGTGCTCTTGGGAGCAGATAGCGCAGCCTGGGGTTTTGGTGCATTGAGAAGGGTGATGTCTGAACTCTAAGCAGCTGGAGCATTGGGTGTTAAGACCAAAGGTGAGGTAGCGTTGGACTTTGAATTTCCTTCCAAAGAGCGAGAGGCCTCTGCTGAGGGCTTTGTCTGTTGGGTCTTTGCCGGCAATGGTAATGACCATAGTAGAAGCTGTTTTATCCTTACATTGAGCTTCAGTGGTGAGCCACCTGGGAGGGTGGGGGAGGTTGGTGTCAGGGCTGAAGGTTTCAACCTCAGCCGGCACAGTGGAGAAGGTGGAGGTAGTAGGAATGCCGTGGATGATGACCTTGTGCCAGACTTCATCCTTTCTGAGGCCATTGGCAGCAGGAACGGTAGTTCTGATGGCTTTTTCAATTGCAAAGCGATGGCTTTTGAGGATAGTGGAGGCAGGAATGTTATCCTTGGTGATTAGGAGGACATGGTAGTTGGGCGTGAACTCTATGTTGGAAATCCATTGCGTTTTGATTGCTGTGTTGACAGCATCGCGGATGGTGAGGTGGTTGGTGTCTTCTGGAAGAGGGGTTCCATCTCTTTCAATCACAATTGTGCGGTCGTGTTTTGTCAAAACTGCAGTGGTTGCATTTTTGGCTAGTGAAGCTGTTGTAGACTTGGTAGAGAGTGTTCTGGATACTTTCTGGGCCCAGGTCTGCTGTGGTGGAGGTGCTGGTAGCGGGGTAGTGGCAGCGGGGCTAGGGTGTTGTTGTAGCGGAGCCTGAAGGGCCGTGACTTGAGTGGTGAGGGTGGCAACTTGGTCTTTAAGTTCTTGAGTGTCTTTGATGTGGTGTTCTTGGACAACCAACATATGGGCTTCAAGGGCTTGGAGGCGGTATGAGATTTGATTGATGTTTTTGGCGGCATTGTTTTGTCTCTCAAAGGGAGCATCAGTGACTCCATCAAGGTATTCCAGGGAAAGAGGTTCCTCATCAGGCTCAGAGCCTGGAGGGTTGCTGGTAGCGACAACACTCAAGAGAGGAGAGGAGGAACCATCTCCCATATCAGTGTCTGCTGGTGAGGAGTGTTGTTGTCGGCGGGGGCTAGGGTTGAAAGGGGTGGCAAGAGGGTTTGTGGCACCTCTGCCTCTTCCTCTGCCACTGGGGGTCATCAGAGGGGACGGGCAATGAACTCGGTTGATAAAGATAGGTGGAAACAAATTATAGAGGATGATTTATTGATGAAAAGTCTTTAAAAGTGTTGAGAGAAGCCGTGAGAATTGGTTCTGGGCCAATGAGGTGGAGGCTCGGCGAAATATTTGATGTGGGGTTTTCTTTCGCACAGGTTGTAATGGCGACGGAGTCTTCAGGAGACCATGTAAGGGCTGACTGCCCTCGGGACAAGCCTGTCACAGAGTAAGGGGGCCGAGATATTGTCGAAACCTCTATTGATGTCTGGGAAAAGGGTTGAGACCCTGAGCTCGGGGCGTATAAAAAGCTGAACCTCAAGGGACAAGGTAGCCGCCACGTCGAAGGTACTCAGACATGGAAGGGATCCAGTTTGATGGGGGGATAGGAGGCCCAAGAACCGGGCCAGAGCGGAGAGGCGGGATACCATGATCCTCTCAACAATCTTGGAGACCGTTTCGAGGAGGACGATGATACCAAATGCGGCTGGTGTATCATAGGAGAGTTTCCCTAGTTTGTCCAGCACGGCCCACCAGTCGGCAATTTTTTTATTTTTATTTTTATTTTTATTTTTATTTTGGTTTTCATCATCAATTTTATTCTGTGTTTAAGGTACACCGTCCACATGCAGCGCTAGCTATGGCAGACACATAAAGCTCCCCACCTATGCCAGCCTGAAACAGCCAGAAGAAAAACCGTCAATGATCCCGTACAGAAAGGCACACTGGCAGACACGACCGAAACCCTGGGAACATGACACCCCTTACCCAAAGTCCCCGCGGTTTAAAAAACTCCTCCGCCCCGTAACTTGTAGCATACACAAAGGGTAAAGACTGTAGAGAAAAAAGCCACCCCAGCCCATCTGAACAAAAGACACCCCACTTCCCGACAGTGGTCTAACCCCATAGCAAGGGCTGCCCTAACCAGCTTTAACCTGGTTGAACAGTGCCACCTACCACATAAGACGACTACGACCATGAGATAAATCACAGAGAGTGAAACGGGAACCGAAGAGAGAAAAGCCCAGACTGAGGAAACAGAACCCATGGCAGGGCACAGAGACTAGTGCCATCCTGACCGAGAAACTGGGTGGAGACGCCGGAAGGGCATTGTGGTAAGGCGGTTTAGCAGTAGGTGGTAAGCCGAGTGAGGGTATAGCAGTAGGGTGCAAGCCGATCCAAGCATCAGGTCAGGAAGGAAACCGAATGCGACCATGTCAACTCCCGGAAATTGTGTACGCGTCTTTCTAGGCAGTCCCTAGGAGCGGAAGGCAAGCGATCTTACCACGTTTCTTATGTAGTCCCTTGTTCTACGAGAGATAGCGTCACTTAGTGGATTGGATACCACCGCTTAAGCCAACCGTGGAGAGGCGCGATATCGACCCGAGGGCCTGTTGGAGAGTTCCCGCTTACAGCAAACTGTGTTTCCAGCCGCCTGAAGCCTGGGAAGGGAATGGTCACCGACTGTGTGGAAGGGCCTTGCTAAGCGAGGTGAGAGGCGGGGATGGGCAGCGTGAAAGGCATACCGGAACCCTGACAGAGGAAAGCTAGGACACGTAAAAAAGCAGAAGAGGACAGTGCGGGGAAGGTGGACGACCATCACTCCTAGACCACAGCCATCGTGGGAGGAGAGGGGGGGGTGGGCAGTTCTAGAGATTCCAAGAGTTGAGGGTTGATTTCAAGCGCCAGGAAAACTGAGGAGATGGAGGATGCCCTATCAGTCGCCCTTTTTGTTTACTTCTTTTTTTACTTTTTTTACTTTTTACTGCTTTTTTTGTTTTTTTATCATCATGTATTCATTGTTTACTGTACAAGAACTTGCATGCAGTACTAGCTATAGTATAAATGAAACCTCTGTCTCAAAAATACAAGCACAAAGGAAAAACTTGCACTAAAATAAAAAATCCTCCAAGTAGCGTCCGATAGCGGACGCAAAATCCCCGGGAACTAACGCAGCAAAAAACATATATCGTAACAAGATATAAACTAATCAAACCACAAAAAGAGAAACATCTGCACACGTGGGGCGGATCAAAGCCGCAGGTAGGGGTGGGGCCTAGGGGCCTGAAACAAGTGATCGGGAGCTCCGCACTGCTGTGAGTGGGTTCCAGTGGGGGGTCCCAGCACGGAGGTAGCATGCTAGGGGGAAAGCCTGTGGTGGTAACGTTCAAGTACCTTGCCAGGAAGTGGAGGGCGTCCATGTTGGACCAGAGTGGGCTGTCTCTGCCGTCGTCTGTGAGCCCCCAAAGGTGGCGCTCAGATGGTCCCTTGCAAGACTCGCAATATAGGATGGCATGGGCGAAATCCTCCTTGTCCTCCTTGCGGTAAGGGCAGAGGCAGAAGGGGTCGTCAGGGAACCAGGAAGAATGGGCAGCGAGGTCGCTCTTGCCCGAGTGCATCTGGTGGATCCTCCCCACTATGAACCTCCCCAAACCCATGAAAGGGTGGGGCGAGAGGGACGCAGCGTAAGGGTAGTNGGGGGGGGGGGGGGGGAAACTGGGCGGCCCAGTCCCTGGTGAGTGCATTTTTCAGTTGTACCTTGATCAACTGGTAGGACGGGATCCCTTCTCTCAACGGGAGCTGGGCAGGAGGAAGCAGGGCGGGTGAGGCCACTGAAACCGTGCCTGAGGTGTTAATGAACAGAAAAGTGCGGTGTGCAATTGCGTCTAGCAGGAGATGCTTTCTTATCGGGGGACAGAGGGGTGTAGTTTTCCAAAGAAGCGGGGTGTAGACGGACGACAAACCACCGGTGAAATGACGGTGGGCCTCCATTGCCTGAAATAGGGAGGAGGTAGGAAAGGACGGGTTGAGCCTGGCAGTCACCGGATTGGCGTCAGGGGGGAGGCATACAAGACGGACAGCAGCCAGTCTCTGCCGGTGCAAGACTAGAAGAGGGAGGGGGGGAGAGCAGATTGACAAGCCAAGATGCCAACTGGAGTCGAAGAAAATGAGTTCGTTACCCACCTCAGGACCGATCTCCAAAAGACGGACATCCAGTCAAGGAGAGTGAGGCGCAGAGAGAAGAGGTCCGCTTCGTAGAGGAGAATCGGGGAGATAAGAGAGGATGGCAGGCGATGGCAGAGAAAGGGGAGGAGATCCTTACTGGGCCTAGCGAGTCTTTGGACCGTCGCGAAGGCCCTTTGGGCCACGCCGAGTCTTCTTGTGAAGTGCGAGGTGGTGCCTTCGGTGCAGGAGGTGGACGAGGGCTCATACCAGTATCGAAGCCATCGTATCAATTTGAAGAGATGAAAGAAGTGCCCTTCTAACAAGACCATGATCGAGGGGGGCAGGACATTCTGTGTGGGAGTCGTCCAGTGCATAAATTCTGTCTTTGGAATCAAGAAGGCCACCCATAGCCTCCCCGCCTTAGCCTGGAGGATGCTGGTGATGCCCTGCAATCTCTGGACATTTCGGCGATAAGAGCCGGATGCGACAGTGACAGCGAAGTCGTCTAAATAGGAGAGGATGAGGCCCCGGGAGACCCGGAAGTGGAGGGAGGAAACGTAGATGACGAACAGGAGTGGGGAGATTGGAGAGCCCTGGGGAGTGCCAACCAAACTGGGGAAAAGACCGGGGGGGCCCACTGAAAAACCAGTTGGCAAGAGCAACCGTGGAGGAAAGACCTTACCCACGAGACCATGCAAGGGTTGACCGCCTTGGTGGCAACCCTGTGGCAAAGCTAGGGGGCCGAGATATTGTCAAAGCCACCCTTGATGTTGAGGAAAAGGGTTGAGACCTTGAGCTTGGGGCGCATAAAATGCTGAACCTCATGGGAGAGGGGGGCCGCTGCATCAAAGGTGCTCAGACCTGGGAGGGATACAGTTTGGTGGGGGGACAGGAGGTCCAAGAAGCGGGCGAGAGTAGAGAGACGGGTTGCCATGATCCTCTCAAGAATCTAGGAAACAGTCTCCAGGAGGACAACGATGCGGAATGAGGGTGGTGTGTCGTAGGGGGGCTTCCCTGGCTTATCCAACACAATGCCATTGGCTCTTTTCAGAGAGGGAGGGTGGTGCCCATACCGAACAAGGGGGCCGCGGATGGACGTCAGGATGGTAGGGTTCAGAGAGTGTACTTTATTTCAGACAGAGTACGGAATCTGGTCCGGACTGGGGGCAGAGGATGAGGAGGAATTCTGGAGGGCAACAGTTATCTCTTCCGCTGACAGTGGCGGAATATTTCTGAATTCCTGTAGGATAGCTGGTGGGTTCGAGAACTGTTTTTATAGGAAGTGTACAAGAAGGGCTTTGTTTATGTCCGTGGGGTTGTCAGCCACGGGTATCTGTGGGAAACTGTCTGGGGGTCTGCCGCAGGCGTAGCGCTAGGCGGTCTAGAGCATTTGTGGAGTGGCGGTTTTTAAGAAATTATTACAGTACTCGGTTTTGGCTTTCTTTATAGCCTTAAAATATAGAAGGCGCGCATCACTGCACTGCTACTTTGACAAGAGAAGGGGTTCCCGCCATGCTTACTGAACTGATGAATGAAAGGCGGCTCCCTGTGCTGTGAGGTTGGGGGGCCACCAGGGCTGGGACCTGTGAGAGGGCCTCTTATCTGGGGTGTGGAGCTTGAGGATGGCTCATAGTCTGCCAAGGGCTGTGTCAAACAAGCTGCAGAATGTGTGAGGTGTTGGGAGGGGCGGAAGGGGGTCGAATCTCATAGCTTTAATCTCATCCTCCAGAGGAAGCCAGTCTGTTTTTGTCCATGCGGGGGCAGGAGGGGGCAGGCGAGCCACCGGCTCCAACAGGGTTATAAGAATTGGGACCTTGTCGGATCCTGATGGGGGTAAAGGTGTGTCCCATGACTGGAAGTTGGGGGACAGGGAGGCATTGGCAAAGGGTATGTCTATTACCGAGGGGTGAAGCTCGGGGTAGAAGGGGAAGTAGGTGAGGGCATCAGGGTAGTTCAATAGGCAGAAACCCTCTTCCGCGGCGTTCGCAAAGAAGGAAGGGGAAGCACCAAGGTCCGAAATTGAGAAATGGTGACCAGTGTCCACCGAGGGGTGGTGGATATTAAAATCGCTGGCGACCTGCGTCAGTGTACCCGTGTGAAGCAATGCAATCTCTGGGTGGATGGTTTTCAGCGAAAGCGAGAGCCGTCCCATGTTCTGTAGAGGTTCACAACCCAGAACTTGGTAGTGAAGCAGTCAAAGAAGCCAACAGATGAGTAGAAGTCAACCACTATCCAGTCTCTTGCCTCCGAAAAGACCGGGAGGACTGAAAACTACTGAGTGGTGGAAAGGTGGAGGTAGCAGGCCACTCTAGGCTTGCCGTCGCTGGGGCAGAGGGGCAAAAAGGCTTTGAATCCGGCAACTGACGGAGGTCTATTTCTGTGCAGGGGGGGGTCTTGAAGGGCAACAAGGGTAGGGGGGAAGTCCAAAAGAGAAAAGGAATTAAAGAGGGAAAGAAACACATCCCAGCTTCCCAAGCAGTTGTGTTGTAGAACGGATATCGGGTTACGGGAGTCCGCTGCCAGCATGCAACTCACAGGAGAGGTGTGACCAGCCATTACATGCCTTCCGGCGTCTCTGGCTAGGGGAAAAGAGTTGGAGATTCCTGCTATGCGGGATTCGGCAGGGCACCTGCTTGGGGTTTTGAGGCAGGAACGGGTGGACATGTTAGGGGGGCATCACCACGCCTAGGGCGGGGTGTCTCAGGAGCGAAAGGGGGCAGGAGGTGTTGTGCACTAGTTGAAGGGCCTTCACCGGGGTCGTTCGTCGTGTCCATAGTTTCCTCATTCGGTGGCACAGAGGACTTCCCGCTGGCAGGAGTGCGGGGAGGTCTAGATGGGCATTCTCTGGTGAAAGCCGGGTACTGGCCCTTGCAGACTGCACACATTGGTGGAGAGGTTAGGCAGCAGTCGACCACTGCTCTGAGGTTCCCGCCCCTAGGGCAGGTGGGGTTCTGGCATCTGTGTGCCTGCTTTATATGAGAGAGGACGCAGATTGGACATACTAGGTGGTGAATCTTGCATCTAGCCGAATGGTGTCTGTATGTCCAGCAGGTATGGCATTGAGTGAGGCTGTTAGCCAAGTATGCTCTCTCAATCTTACATCCAGAGGAGAAAAGGTAGGCATTGCCCAACATTGTGGCCTCATTTTCAGGTGCAACTGTCACCACTACGGAGGTCGCCTTTTTGAGGATTCTGGAGTCTTGGTGGGAGCTCAGCGAGCAGGCGGAGAGGACTTGGATGTTCGTGACATTCAGGATGGTGTCGCTGAGAGACTGTAGGAGGTCTTCGTCGGCCTCTAGGAGGTATGCAATTGGGAGGGAGTGTATTGCAAGCTGGACCTTGTTAGGGGCTGGGTGGAAAGGAAGCCATGGAGCGTCACCGGTCGGGAAGGACTGGTTCAATTTGGCTGTGAGGGTGTCGTAGTATGGGGCGAATGTGGTAGAGGGGACAGGTGGGGAGAGGGCAAGAAGCGTGACCACTCCTCTCTCATTAACCAGGGCAGAGAATGATAGCGGTAGAGTGCAGCCTGCTTCTTGAAGGACGGAGGCAGCTATGTTTGGGAAAGAGGCAGCTAGGTGATCAGACTGGGAGTGCGGGAAGGGGGAAGACCTAGGGACGAAGAAGCGCCTCTGAGAGGCAGGGAGGCACTACAGCTCTTTTATGAGGGCCAAAAGGGCTGAGCCAGAGGAAACCTGGGTAGCCGAGGGAGCATTCTTCTCTCTATTCACTTTTCCTTTCTTCTTTGGTTCAGTGGAAGCGGCCCGAGTATAGGAGGGGGCGTCGGACTGAACCGTCACTTGTGGGACAGGGTGGAACTCCAAGAAAGGGGGGTATTTCCCTTCCCTATATGTCTAGTCTACCTAGGAGCGAGGAACCTTCACCGTGTACACAGCCGGGTCGCCACACAATTTCTCTTCTTTCGTGCTGTAGCAGGGAATGTCCGTGTTGCGGCCTCTTTACCCTTTCGGGAAGGACCTACTCAAGCCTTGTTGGTGCCAAGTACTGCAGGTGTGGTGCGTTGGGGTAGGGGTTGTTAGTGGCGTGCGGCTGGAGGGAGAGGGGTGGTCAGCCAGGACCCTGAGTCTCTAACCAACAGCTGGAGGGTGTAGAGCGACGCTGCTGTGGTGTCATTCTGGTTGAGGGGAGCAGGAGGGCGCAGGGCCTTTTCCCTATGGGAGTAGAGTTCATTAACTTGTCCTAAAAGGCGTGCGACTTTGAGGGCCAGTTTGTCGATCTGAGTGGAGATGGACCTTGACGCCACAAGTGAAGTGCAGAGGAGGGGGAGGATCACAGCCTTCCCAGGGGAGAGGTCGCCAAGCTCCGTGGAACTGATTGGCGGGAAGAGTGGGGTGGATATTCCAGCATCCATCGAGGACCTTTCAAGGAGTTCCAGAAGGAGGCGGACATGAGGGCAGACTCCCGATACCGGGTGGTGTTCAGAGGAGGGAAGGGGAACTGAAGCCATACCTGTCATGACATGAAGGTTTTGGCCTGAGGGTCTTTACAATAGCAAGAACGTATGGGCACACTGGATGCTAATGCTGTTGAAGATGAGGTAGAAATATAGGGGGGCCTATCAGTGGGCCTTTCTTCTTTTTCCACCTTTTTTTTTTTTTTTTTTCTTTCTATCATCAATTTTATTCGGTGTTTAAGGTACACCGTCCGCATGCAGCGCTAGCTATGGCAGATACATAAACCTCCCCCACTACAGTAGCCCGAAACAGGCAGAAGAAAAACTGTCAAAGAACACGAACAGAATGGCACATTGGCAGACAGGACCAAAACCCCCAGAATATGACACCTACCGCCCAAACCCCGCGCAGTTGAAAAGACTCCCCGACCTCGCAACTTGTAGCCTACACAAACAGTAAAGACTGTAAACAAAAGCCGCCCCAGCCTCTCAGAACAAAAGAAACCCCACTTCCCAACAGTGGTCTAACCCAAGAGTAGGAACCACCCAAATCAGTTGTAACCTGGCCGGATCAGTGCCACCGACGACATAAAATGTGTACACCTAAGGGATATAAGCGGCAAAGTGGAAAGGAAACCAAAAAGAGAAAAGCCCAGGCCAAGGGAAAACAGAACCCGTGGCAGAGCACAGGGACTAGTGCCATCCGGACTGGGAAGCGTGGTGGAGATGCTGAAACAGCGTCGAGGTAAGGCGGTGTAGCAGTAGGATGCAGGCCAAGTGAGGGTGTAGCAGTAGGGTGCAAGCTGATCCCACCCTCAGGTCAGGAAAGAAACTGAACGCGATTGTGTTGACTCATCGAAATTGTGTTCGTGTTTTTCTGTGCAGTCCCCAGAGGTGGGGGGCAAGGGTTTTACAGCGTCTCACATGTAGTTTCTGGTTCTACGAGAGATAGCATCACTTAGTGGATGGTATACCACCGCTTAAGCCAATGGTGGGGAGGAGCGAAAGTGACCCTGGGGCATGTTGGACAGTTCTCGTGTACTACACACTGTGTTTCCAGCCATCGGAAGCATGGGAAGCGAGCAGTCGCCCACCGCGGGGAGGGTCCTCGCTAAGCAAGGAAAGGGGGCTGGGACGGGCAGCATGAAAGGCATACCAGAACCCAGAGGGAGGAAAGCCTCAACGCGTAAAAAGGCGAAAGAGCACAGCAGGAGGAGGTGGATGGCCTTCACCCCTAGGCCACAGCTATCGTGGGAGAGAAGAGGGGGGTGGCAGAAGGTTCGTGAGATCCAAAGTCACATGCCACATATGACTCACCACTGTGAGTCATACCAAAACATCATAAACTACTCATATGACCAAAGTAGTCACATGCGCAAAACCCACGACCTCTAAATGAAATCATGTGTGAAACCTGACATATTATTATAGCCACATCATATGACCAAAGTGGTCCTATGTGCGAAGCCCATGATCTCTAATGAGGTCATGTGCAAAACATAACATACCTATGACTCATAACTATGAGTCACGTGAAAACCTCTTCCTCGCTAAGCTACATTCGTGACAATATGCCAGGAACGGCAGAGGTAAGATAGGGAGGAAAAGGTTTTCCTGCAGTGGCTAAGTAAATGTTGGAGGTTTTTTACCCTGACCACACTGAGTCTTAACATGTATTTAGAAGAATTATAAAAAGTTATCAAAGGATTCGAGGTGAAGCCTGGTAGGAGTGATCTCATGTTAGGCATATGAAAATCACAGACAAAGTGCACAGACCTCACGGTAGGGTAACTGCGCACAGACAATCGATTTTCCGGAGTGCCAACACCCGCCTCCAGTCCCCTCATGGGTCCCACATGTCATTAGCGAGATTTCGAGAGTTGTCTCCTATAACTAAAATGTAACGTCAATGGAAGCTAGTTCCTAACAACACATAGGTCGCTGCCGTCTGTCCGACTGCATGCTGTTCGCAGGATATATGGCAGGGCACCTTTCACGACATCTTGGAAGTGGAATGGAAGAGATCTGTGCGAGGCGTATAGAGATAGTAGCCTTCAAAGTTAGGCTTCCTAAACTATGGGCGAAAGGTGATGTGACGTTTTCGGCAAAATACTCTAAGAGGATGTTCCAGTAGCAGAGGCTATTTGGAGAATACCGAATCTACCCATACCCCTCTGAGATCAGCTGTAGGTTGATTGGTCATAGTAATAGGCCGCCTCTACGGAGGCCGGCAGATCAAGGTGAAGCACGATCAGAAAGAAAGACCTAGATAAATCAGAGACCCTTAAGACGTTGACACGTTGGGCTCAGACTTGCCATCGGCACTAGGTGTCACAACATGAACTTGATCACTTCATCACCGAAGAGACTACTGGAATGATAGTCAACAAGACTAAAGTAAAATAATAGTCTATGTTTGGTCTAACAAATCGGGCAGTGATCTTGCCGCAGGAATACTATTCCATAACTGTGAAAGTGTGTGATAAGTTTCAAAGTCACACAGTGCTTGCACTTATAAGATTCTGGACATTTGCGTATTAAAATCAGAGTGGTACCAACGAGGCATAGTAGTTAGAAGTAGTCCACAAACACTCAGACGCGTGTTATAAATGTCGAAGTGCCTCCCTAGCTTTACAGACATCATCAAGTAACGGAGAAGAGATCTTATCATTATTAAATTGTTTACCTCATAAATCTTTACTTTACTTATTTTATCAAGACAAGCCTTCCTCAATAGACTCTGCGAACAAAGATTTTAGCCTGAGTCCCTTAGTTATAATAGAGATCGATATCTGCCTAACAGCTAAGACTCTTACTAAGCCAGATGCACAGAGGTCCTAGACTACTAGTACACTTGAAATCTAACAATTATCGTACATGGCCAAGACTGCTAGGTGGACAACTTGAATTAAATGACCTATCTACCATCTTACCAAATAAGTATGAATGCTACTTTCTGATTCACAGCTAGCAGAAATCTCAATTTTACATTAAATGATATTTGTTCACCTATACTTCGCCTAGGTTTTATCTACTCATGTGTACTCTCTGAGATACCTTGGAAAGTGAAACTGGAATACAGTAGTGAAGTACACTCACCTCCAACACTACAAAGTGTCATTATCCTCAGCACTATTATCAACAGGCTGCTGGAGACAATACATATCTTCAAACAATGCATCCTGATATCGGGTTATATCTTTACACTATTGTGGAACTGACTTTACGTGGGTGGACACATTTTAGATGCAATGAAAAACTGAAGTAATATAGTCTTGGTATCATAGGCAGACCTGTGGGCAATCAGAGCAACGCTAACCATCAGTTGAATCTTAGGCATAAGATTGCGCATTGCAACTCAGTTACCTATTCAGCAGATACCAATATTTAGAACAATTCAGATGTGGAAAGCATTTTCCAGTCTCTGGCTTTATGAAGCCAATCAAGTCAGCAAACTATACGGGGCTTCGGTAATATAATCAGCAATATCATCAGATGCACAGAGCTTATTCTAACCCTAAATGATGACCCATAGAGTTCTTTTTCATTCAAAAGTAACTTCAATTTGACTAGTTAGTTGGTCTGGAGCAAAGTAGCTAATTTGCAAATTAATGATTACCTTGTGAAATGGTGTGGTAAGAAAGAGGGCAGATTATTTGTATCTAAATTTTCATTACGAAAATAGCTAAAAGCACTAGATCTATTTAGAGAATAGCCTAATTAGACAGAAGCCTCTATGAAGGATTGGAAGTGTACAACAACATTCGATTATCAGAATGTTGTTGGCTGTGTCTGCTATCTGATCCACCAGGTCATATATAGACCAGATATGGTATCTCTTATTATTTAAGAGTACAACTCGAATGGGGATTAGTTGTATGCTGAGACACATACAGCAAACTGGTGGTGGGAAACTCAGGTACAATATGAATCTGCAAAGGTCCTAGTAGTAAGTGTTTAGTACTAACAGTCAATCCTGTTCTCTTCCAGGAAACTCTTTTAGCTGGATCAATATTTGTACCTATTATTTTACTATCAGACCAAACTTACCTTACCAATTTCTTCAGTTATAAGAAAGTTTGGCTGGTATATCTCACGATCAGCAACATCCTCTCATGGACCTCAAAGAGCCGAGCCAAGAATCCAATCCTGCTTCTTGCATTTCTACCTGGACTGTCCATGTTCGTAGATGAATAAGCCCACACTGATGAAGCCCCGTGGTGGACAAATACATATACTCCGTAATATATCTTTGATCACATCTTTACACTGCTACAGCAGGTTGTTCAAGAAAGTACCATAATGGACTATTCTGAAGGCCAAACACACCTCTGCTTTCTGATTTTGTTAGCCTAGATTGCAGATCATATGGAGCATGCAATCTTGTACAGATTCAGTAAAAAGTCATACTTGTAGAGTGAGATTCCAAGCTAGGAGCTTGGTAGAGACTCCATATACACATATCTGATTTGCAACTGTACCTTCTATATAAATACAGCATCCTGCAAGAAGAGATGAGAAGTGCTAGTATCGCCGAATACTTTCTGAAGCCTAGGGTAATGATAGGATATAACATATTCACTGAACTCTATCAGGCAGACATTGTAGACCTAGATATGCAAGACCTTTTATATAATATCTACCTTGGTCAATTTAAACATATAATGTAATAGGTAGAAAGGATCTTGAAAACGCACAAATGGCAGTAAACATTTGACAATACCTGAAAAGAGTTGCCTCTATATCCTGTATTTAGTATATCAAGAAAGGCCTATTGTGAAGTTATACAGTGGCAGGAAAAAGATATGCACAACTTTAACTGATGTATTTTAGTGGTGCTGGCATCTGTACTACACAATTCTGACAGTTCTTAACAACTCTTATTCAGACATGCCTTGCAATGTGTCAGTGCACTGATTGATTTTAGTGAAATGGCCTACTATTATAATCATAGATAAGAGATACTGTCCTATAAAGAAAGGTACATTCAGACATTTCACTGGAAGAATGACATATTTCTCAACTTCTGGACCTCAAAATATGTCCACAGCCAGGTAAATTGGCAGAATTAAGAACTGAAAGAACTAATGAACGATCAGCAGAGCAAAGATATCTCATCTATCTCTGCATCTAAAAAGCATTGACCTGTATTTGAAGAGATATATCTAAGCATAGATCAGTAGACAAATGAAATGCACTAGGAGAATCACTTCAACTTCGTGAAAATGGACTACCTAACTTACTTTGAGTGCCACATCCAACACTTTAGGTCTATCTTGGTCTATTGAAGTGTGATATGTCAGCTGACAGATAATAACAAGGTCAAAGAAAGTTACAGAAAAACAAATATAAGGCAAGATGCAAACCCACAGATCTTGTCACAATATAGCTACTGACTTGCCTGCGGAATTAGGTTACAGACAACAGAAGCAATATCCAAGGCTGGTAATATTGTCAGGATAGAACATACCATGACAAAGTTGACAGTTTCCATAAAACACAACGTAACAAGACAAGTTTTCAGAAGCTGTACCAAGGACATGAATACACTAGTCAACCTTTACAACATTTGCAAGATCAATTATTGCGATACTGTAGAGGACTTACTATATTATATCAGACAGGATACAACTGATCAAAAATGGCAGCTACCAGCCAACACGGTAAAACTGGGATTGCTTATAATGAAACTATTTACCGAGCTTGAGATTCCAGTCCTGGGCTATCAAGAGCTGGGCATGTTTCAGATTCACCGAGTCTACTATAACGGAGTAAAGGCTTTCTAGAATGCTAGCCTTGGAAATGATTATGTATGGATCCAAGTTGACCATGTGGACATTTGTAGAAATCTGTGTATGAGGTCCAGGGCTTGACTATTAATACTTTTCATCATAAGAGATGCTAGGAGTGAAGACAGAGGTGTTAGTCATCTGGTATTAGTTTAATTGCTAAATCCAATAAACAGCAGGAGATTTCACATCGGAAGCAGTTATATAGTAGTCTGCAAGTAGCCTACTTGTAGTGGTATGTGGGTAGCTGATATCAAGACATTCATTAGGCAAGCTTATGTTGTTTTTATCAGCGAGAGATAATGGATAGTAAGTTACAAGATTGTCCTACTAAGGTTTAATAAAATATATTGAATTATTCAGTACTCATAATACCTGGCCATTTGTAAATACATCTACTATTACATACTACTAAAGTCTGGAGGCTCAGACTGATCTTCTATGATTATGTAATAGCAGTTATATTCACAAATGTCAGAACCTGAGCGGCACACATTTAATATACTGGTAAAAGCACAAAAATAGGCTGAAAAGATGTCCAGCTATAATTAGGCAGTAGAAATTAAAAACAATTAGCTAAGAAATGTGACGAGTCTGCAATAGCAAGAGTAATACTAGTTCTACTAGTAGAAGGAAAGATATTGGTACAGTAGAATGACACGGGACAAGATTATGGGTTTTATTATAAGTGAAATAGGATATTATTAAATCATGGTCAAATAATCTGTGAACAGGCTGTGACTGAACAAACTAAGTTTGGACCATGGCCCAATTTTCTGTTTTTCATTGCACATGCTACGGCACATGCTCAGTTCAGTAAGTTCCTCTATATAGTGCAATATCTTTCATCGATTCCTAAACATTCAAAAATCCTAGAAAGAACCTGCCATACACATTGTGACTGTGGGCATGCTTTTCAGGGGAAATTTTCTTTCATAGCCATTTTAAAGATCTGATATGATTGACGATAGCTGTTGCAAGAATAATATTAATGAGAGGATTGAGTAGGAGTCTGTATAAAAGCAGCTAACTATTGGTGTATCTCATACAAGGACCCAGAAGTAGTATTGAGAAACAGAGGACATTACATATGTAAATAAACAAATGCAGTTCACATTGAGTGAAAAATATTGGGACGCTACAGTCAGGGATGACATTTGCTATATTTATATCTAATTATATCAGATGAAGAAAAGCCATAGGAGGAAATTGTTGAATAAGTTGTAATGAAATAGGTCCACAAGAAGATTGTGGGGTGGCACAAATAGAAAAGGGCCAGTGGGAAGAATGAGAGGTAAGATAAGAAAATCTTTAATACCTAGAAGACATGGATGTATCAAATGTGAAAAGTGCAAAGGCCACTTATGGACGAGAATGCCTATCAGCAAAAAAGGTCTTACATCGGATACCTTCTTTGCCTCAGAGGAACAGAATGCAGGAACATGAATCACAATTCTGGATTAGACTGCATGTAGTAATGACTTTCAATATACTGTCACCCAAGTATAGGATTCACAGGACATAACTAGACACAACCACAGGTGGCAACCAAATCCACAAGATGCATTCAGATGCAGCAACAAATTGCACAGAATGTAACCAGATCAAGCAACCAAATGCACAAGACCGAACGAGATATAGCAACTGAACATCCAAGATGTATCCTGACATCATATTGGCATCCTGCGCAATAGATCAATATATCAAATTCACAGAATACAAGAGTCGGACAGCTGTCCTAGGTCATACCTAGTAATTTATAAAATCTATTTACAAAAATTTCATTATTATGGTGCAAGCATCCTACAAACACTAGTATACAGAAATAGCCAGTACAAGACTAGTAGTGAAAGACTTCTATAACAGCCAGTAACTGTATGGGTACTAACGCATAGTAGATGTTTAGTAGTTCGTTGGAAGGCCAGCATCGAGTAGGCCTTGAACCTAAGGTACCAGAGACTTCCTCCAAACAACTGTGAAGGGATTTGCCGTAAAGGTCTGCAATTAGTCAAATCTTCACTAAAGAAACACCACGTTCATAACAGCCTGTAGCTACATCGGTATTAATGCCAAGTAGATGTTCAGTAGCTCACTGGAAGGCTGGCATCATGTACATGTAAGTCCCAAATTATTGCAGGCTTCATACAAGCAACTGTGAAGGAATCTGGTATCAGGGTCAGCAGTTAGGTGAAGCCTTACCAAGGAAATACTGGGTTCAACACAGTCTGTAGCTTCATATGTATTACTGTCGAGTAGATATTCTGTCGCTCATTGGAAGGCTGGAGGTGAGTAGGTCTAGATTCTAAAGCATTGGAGGTTGTCTCGCAAGCACTGGAAGGAAATCTGATATCAAAGTCAACACCTAGCGAGAGCCTCAGTAAAGAAGTACTACTTTCATCACAGCCTGTATCTCCTTCGATGTTAACATCGAGTAGACATCAAATAGCTCGTTGGGATGTGGGCAATCTATAGGTAAAGGTACCAAGGTATTAGTGGCTGCATCCAAAGGGCTGTGAAGGAGTCTTGCATCATGGTCAATACTTTGCCAAAGGCTCGCCTGGAAATACCATTTTTCAAGCTACTAGTAACTTCATAGGTATTGGTAACGAATAGATGTTCTGTAGCCCATTTGGTAGTTCATCATGTAGGCCTTGGTTCCAAAGCATTGGATGCTATGTGTGAAGGGCCCAGACAGAATCCGGATTCAATACCTGCACTTAGTCAAAGGCTCGCCAAGCAAATACCACTATCACAATAGCCTGTCACTTCATGGGTATTGGTGCTGAGTAGGTCTTCTGTACCTCGTTGCAAGGCTAGTACTGGGTAGGCCTAGTTGCCAAGGTAGTGGAGGCCACGCACAAAGGACTTTGAAGGAATCTGATATCAAAATCAGTACTTAGTAAAAGCCTTGCCAGAAAATACAATTTTCAAAATAGCATGTACCTCTATAGAGATTGTTGTCGAGTAGTCATTTTATAGCTTATTTGATAGCTGGCGCAGACTAGGCCTAAGTGCCAAAGTATTGAATGCGGCATCTAAAGGGCCCTTGAAAAAGCCTACCGTCAAGGTCACTACTTGGTCAAAGCTCACCTAAGCAAACACTACTTGCATAATAGCCTGTAGCTTCATGGACATTGATGCCAAGTAGATGTCCTGTAACTCATTGGAAGGCTGGCACCTGCTTGGTCTAGGTCTCCAAGTATTGGAGGCTGCATCTAAAGGATTACAAAGGATAAGGCATGAAATTCAGTACTTAGTCAAAGCCTCGCGAGGAAATACCATTTTCAAAACAGCCTGTAACTTCAAGGAAATTAGTGTCGAGTAGACATTCTGTAGATCGTTCTATAGCTGGCACAGAGTACATCTAAGTGCCAAAGCATTTGATGCTGCATCTAAAGGGTCCTGAAGAGATCTGTTGTCAGGTTCAGCACATTGTCATATCCTCACTAGCATGTAACCTGATGGGTATTGGTATCGGATAGACATTCCTGAGCTTATTAGATAGCTGCAACCATAAATGTCTGGGTGCCAAATCATCACATGCTTTGTAATAAGAGGACTGAAGGATTCTGGCATCAAGGTTAGTACTTAAAATGCTGTGAAGGTCATAGAAGTCAAGGAGGTTGTGTGGCTGCAAGAATATGTGCACCAGGAAATTGAACCATACCCAGCACAAGCGAGGTTACCACCAGCAGAACTCAGCTATCACTTGCTTTTACACGGGAACTTTGGCGCATTTTCACCCTGCGATTCTTCAACAACCTAAAATAGATTTCCTGCCATATCTCCCATTTTTGCTGCTACATCACGGTTAGCTTTCTTGCAGGGAGACTGGTTCTAGTACTTACTAGGACTATCGTAGTATCAGATCATTGTAAATCTAGCCTTGCAAGTATGACTTTTTGGTGACAGTAACCAGATACAAAAATAGGGCTAACCAAGTCCTCTTCTAGGATGTCTTCCTGACATCCCAGACATTCCTAGTTACCACTTGATGCCTCAAAAATCTCCTGTTACCACCAGATACCCCCGATATTCCCTGTTACCACCAAATATACCTGACATCCAATGTTACCACTGGACATACCAGATGTACCGAGGACGTCCATGGTGCCCCCTAATTCACATGACATCCTGGGGACATACCTGGCACCACCTGATTTACATGACGCACCTGATCCAGATAACATCTACCAATTGTCCAAATATCATACCTGTATATCGCATGCAGCTCTCTTTTTTGCTGATGCCTTTTATCTGAATGTGAACTCCTTTTCTCCTAAAGGCCATTTCTTTTTGCTGATAAAAATTTAGTAAGAGCTATTCTGAGGAAAGAGAAACTGAGCGGTCTAAGCAGGAGATAGTGCGAAATAGAGGATTCTCGATGGAGATAATTACAATACAGGAGTCCATGTGAAACTATAAACAGGTTGAGAGGCTGGACATGAGACAGGATGGGGGGAAAAGATATCAGGCTTGTCGACATGTAGGCAGGATAGAGTAGGAAACAGGAGCAGGATACAGCATATTACTATACCCTGGAAGACCTGTAATGAATATATTCATTAACTAAGTATAACAGAGCTTGAGAATCTTTTTGCTGCTACTTTAAAGTGGCCACACTGGCAGGCTGGTTTATAATGTCTTCTAAGATGTATATGCAGTTCAAGGTTTCTTCAGCCATATCTGATTGACTTTTCTTTATTTCACATATCTCTCACCTATACTCCCTGAAAGCTATTTGACAGTTGGTCAACATAGCTTATAATTCATTGTTACGAGGGCTTAATTTGTCGTAATACTTATTGCACTCTTTTCCTAGTCATTCTACTATTTGGCCTAATATCTGGTCCCATACAAGCACTTCCTGATCCTGCGGCCCTAAACTTCCATACAACTGAGGTTGCACATCTTCAAAAACCTGTTGCCAGTAATCTTGTACTGCTAGCTTGGCTGCCACCTTTCACATTATTGCCATTTGTAGTTCTTTTACTACTACTTCTATTCCTGCTAATTGCATCAATAGGAGGCCAATCTCATTTTTATAAATCTCCTAGTCCTTGCCCAATTTCCCCTCTACTGCTATTAACTTAAGTATACTTGTTTGAGTTGCACCGGTATGTTTCTTGCGGGCAATATTGGCCAAGTCACTATATGTATTAATTTCCCTCTAGATTCAATTTAATCTCAACTCTAGACCTTATGCCAGTTTTTTCAAATTGGCTTCATGGTCTTTTAACTGAAGCCACAGGGTTGATGAACTTGATCTCCCACAAGCACTAGAAATACTAGTAGAGCGAGAGTCTTTTAGTACTTCATGGAGAAAATGGAAACCCAGCAGTGGTAATGGAAATTGGCTAAATTGAGTTGCACTGCTTTGCCCTAATTAATCTATACCAGTATCTACAGGTACTCCTCTTAACATGATATATTTCAGTCTTATTTGGAGAGTGAACATTTTTATAATAAACTTTTTATATAGGTTTAATTCTACTATTGTTTCTAAGAATTCTGGAACTTGGTACCAGACTTTAGCTATCTGCTTCAGTATTCTTAGGTTTGTAATTTCCCACACTTTGTACCAATTTTCATATTCTTGCTTTCAAAGTTTTATCAATCATATGGGAATATATCTCATGAGATAGTCTCAATAGGTAGGTGAGAACCAGATTGAATAGTTTAATTCAGTATGGAAAATCCTTATTTCAACTTATTCTTTTTTTTATGATGTACTTATACTAGATAGAGGGCTTATCAAGCTCAAGCCATAAATGCAGTTTTGACTACATCAACTATGCTGTCTTGTAGCTTAGTAGAATCCTGAGTACTCTAAAAAAAGTACTTTGGAAAGGCATAACTTTACTTAATATGAGATCTGTTCCTAGTATAATATAGGTGATTGAATTGTTCCCTTATTAGAATCCCAAATAGTCTTATAAACTGAGACAGTTCTCATATCTGAAGGAGCTCAATTTGGATTAATTCTATATCATGTATTTTCTGAAGAAAGGGAATGTATATGAAGAAATAAGCTTTTTGAAATGGATAATCATCATGTAAATTAAAGATTGATTTTTCACTAAAAGAGAAGTTCATGTAGTGAGCCTTTGTAACTAGGGAACTGTCAATATATAGTTTGATGGAATGCAACTCTAGTTTATATTGAGAAACTTGGGCTAAATAATCTTGATATAGAAATATATCTAGGAAGGCTTTTGTGATTGTATAAGGCATAAGATAATGTAGGTAAGAATTTCTCCTATCAAACAATATTATATATATATAAGATCTCTTCTCAGATACTTGATGATGTCTACAGAGCTCAGGAAGCACTTTTTTTTTTTTNAATCATATATTACTTGATTAGGGTACAAGAACGTGCATGCAGCGTAAGCTATGGCAAAAAGAAAACCCTTAATTTCAAACATCCCGCCCCCCGCCAGGTAAAAGCCGTCCGTCACAAGCCCTTCTAGTATGGAGCCAACCACCCATCTCGCCCCCAGCAAGACCCATCCCTACCTTGCAAGCAAACTCGGAGAATAAGAGAAGTCTAGCAAGAAACAAGCAGGAAACATCAGGAAAAACCCCCCGGGAAATCTCGGCCCGAAGGCACAAAAGATACCAATTAATATCCCAAAATGCACCCCCTATAGGAATGACTAGCCAAAAGATGAAAACCGGGGCGGTAACGCCTCACCCGGGATGGGCTCGCAAGGAGATATGGAGGTAGGTGTCGGCCTTGTCACCAAGAGGAGGAGATGTTGGGCACAAGGGGCAACTCCACCTTCAAGCCCTGACAAGAGGTAGCAGTAACGTGCCAGCTGGGGGTGGGTTGGTGCTGGAGAAACTGCAGCGAAGTGGTGGTAGCAGTAGGGTGCCAGCCAGGGTAGCAGTAAGATGCCAGCTTGGGTGGGGGTGCGGGTGGAAAGCCCGCCAAGAGTGGAGACGGCAGTAAGATGCAAGCTGTCTGGTAGCAGTAGGATGCCAGCCAAGGGGTGGTGAAGCAGTAGGGTGCCAGCCGATCGCAACCATGGGGAGTGTGGGAGGAAGGCATCCGTCCCTAAGTGACAAATAGGCTGTTGGTATGGTGTTCGTGTCCTTGTAGGCGGCCTCCAGCAGGCCCCAAACAAAGCCAGCTGTTTTACCATGTCTCTCATGTAGTCCCTTGTTCTTAGAGAGATAGTGTCACTATAGTAGACGGGATACCACCAGCTGGCAATGAGTGAGGAAAGAGGGTTGCAAAATCCACCGTGGCCTATTGAGGAAACCTGACACAACTCCAGTGGTTTCTTTAGGAGGAGGGATACAGGAATCCATCGTAATCGCGTACCGCAAACCGTAATCCCAGCCATCTGCCAAGATGAAGAATGTGTTGTAGCCGACCGTGCTGATGCTAAGCGAAGCTATAGCAAAAGGGCGGTAAAGAGGTTTCTGGACATCATGAGATGCCAGAGGGGAGGATTGAGTATGCCAGGGGGGTAGACCCACAGGGAAAGGGATGGAGAGACAAGCTCGAAGTCTAAAAGGATAAATGGAGATAGCCTACACCCCCCCAAGGGGAGGGTGCAGACCGAAAAGTGGTGATAGTTTGGTGTGGTGTTGAGTCAATCCCAAATAGGAAATAAATTTCAATCACCGGAGGTGTAG